>JAYMFT010014618.1:0-16713 GCA_038088735.1 Panulirus argus | reverse complement strand
CACACCCTTGAGTTGCCGATGGCCACACAATAATCATGTGACGCAGCAGCCTGCCGAGTATTCCGTGGTCTAGCTAGTGGTGGGGGCACACAAGCAGCCAGCTCTCGGGAGCAAAAGCATCTCATTATAGAATGAAAGAAATATATTAAAATGTAAAGAATACATACAAGCGTGTGAGCTAAAATGCTTTATATGTTATGGTACAGCATTGAAGATAATGCATAAATCCCTCAGGGGATGTTTTGCATGGATGGTGGAGGAAGGTGGAGGTATAGCAGGGGGTGAGCCTCACGATCAAATTCACTGATTCCGGTTATCAATATTTATGAAAGAAATACATGTGAAAATAGATATCTACAAACAAGTGAGCTAACATAACTTACATGACAGTGGCATGGTGCTGAAGATAAAGCATAAATCCCACCATGATACAACTTTATCAAATGACATCACTTAATTTTACTACAGGTTGAACCTCTGTAATCCCTCAGCCTTGGAACCTGACCACTGCCGGACCTCAGAAAATGCTGGAAAACAGACACTGGCCCCCAAGTAAACCCCTATGTAAACATATACCCAACCCCTAGTCTTGCCAGTCTATATCTCTGAGCCTGTTCCCAACTGAAACTCCCTCAAGGTGGTGGCCACAACAAAAAGAGTGTCTATAACTAGTGAACTTCAGTGTTACTTCATAGCCTTTTGTGCCTCACCCTTAGCAGGTCACTGGCAGAGGGCAACTCAAGCGCATTACTTACAAAGGCTTCTACCTAATGTTCTTACAGGCTACTCCTACCTAATTGATACTCTTACCTAATGTTCCTACCTCCTACCTCCACCATATGCTTCTTCCTAATGCTCATGCCTAAATGTTCCTAACTACTACTTCCATCTATTGCTTCTACTAAGTTACCAAAAGATAGAGCTAGCACTTAGCACTTACTGCAGGAAATATAGAGCTAAGAAGAATGTGCTGTGTGAGATAAGTGTTGTCAGGTGTTATGTATAACAAGGAGAGATTGTATGTTTGTGGACAGAATGCCAGTGGTCCATGTGTGGGTGAAGCAGAAAGAAAAGACACCAACCTGGGTCAGAGGAGTGCAACTTGACAACCACTGAAGTGCTGGCTTACAGTGCAGCTGTCACTAACCCTCTCGATATCTAGGCAGGTGGTACTGGTAATATACCTCCCTGGTGATTGGCTACCTACCAACTAATTCCTACTGACAGATTTCTTATACATTGATCATTAGTGTCTATTTTGAATGAGACACAAGTGTTCATATAGTGTACAGTTGTTAACATGGTTGGTAATAGTTGGTAATACAAAAGATCAGAGAGATATTACATACTTTTTTTATGTTGGAGGCTCCAGTCTCATACAAAAGTCCACACCAAGGCTGGGCATTAATTGAAATATAAATAGATTAATGAAAGGGAAAGAGAAGAGACAAGGAAAAAGATTTATGAATTTGGAGGAAGTGAAAAACCCGTCTTTTATAAAATGCTGGGTTATAGTTATTGAGAAAGACATGAAACTGTAGAGAGTTCTGCAGCTTCGAGGTGTAGGGAAAGAAAGTTATCAAAATGGCCCACCAATGAGTTGCCAACGGCCACATAGTAATCATGTGACTTAATAGCTTGTCAAGTGTTGTGTGGTCTAGCTTGTGGTGAGGGCATACAAGCAGCCAGCCCTCTGGAGCAAAATGTAAAGTGATACTTTTGTAAGAGGGAAAGTGAACCAATATTGTGGCATAGGGCAAGTGGGTCAAGTTTTGACTTTATCCTGGAAGATTGATAAGTCGGACTGCTTTCAATTCAACTCTGTCAAGTATTGATGCACAGTTAGAACCACCCTAGTTGTGAGAGCAGTACTCTGTACAGGGACAGATCTCCTTTGTATAAGTGGAGCAAATGTTCGGATACCCAATTTCTTAGAGGCGGACTTAGCTATTTCCATAATGTGGGGTTTCCAAGATAATGTATGTATATGAGTGTATGCTAATTACAGTAAGCAGCCTTCTACCTTTTACCTTGCTTGATCCTTCATGTGGCTGAAGAGGAATTTGTTGAAACTTTGTTATTGTTCTTGTTTTTCATTGTTTAGGGGATAATGCAGTTTTTAGTCATAATCTGAAGGCAAGATTGCAAGGCAATTTATGTGCCAGTTTGAATAGTGCCAACTAGATCAAAAACAGTGATAGCATTTGGTGGCTGATGCATTATCTTCCACAGTTAAAAAGTAGATGAACTTTTCTGAGGAATTTAGAGGGAGTTTTGAATGTATGAAATGTTCAGAAAATTGATTATCTCAGATTTGTCATTCTCGAATGTAGTATAATTGGATGGGGTCTTCTTTTACCTCCATGCCTTAAGTGTGGTAAATATTATGTATGGCACAGAATTTAGGTATGTATTTCAGGAGGATAGCATGGTTTATAAAAAAATCTTTAACATTTTTATTGTATTTGTCTTACAGCTGTGCTAAATGCTGCTGTTTTTGTGGAATGTGGTGGGGTTAGTGTTTTGCTCCACAATGTCTTGGACTGTGCCATGCCACGTATTAATGAAGCCCTTCTGGGTGCCATCCTCTACCTCCTCAACACACCTGAATGGCGACCACATTGTGCTCAACTACACCAGATCCTTGCACCATTTTCTGACTTCCACTATAAGCATACAGGCTATGACTTAGAATACTATAGTAAGAGGTATGGAACAGGAAATTATGAAGTATGATTAGCTGTCCAACTTAAACTTTGCTTCTATTTTTGCTTTAGAAAAGTCATGCATCAGAATCTTGCTCAGCTCATCTTTGATATTGAAAGTATTATGTATGATATAAAGTCATATTCACTTGAGACTAAAAGATATTTATTTCATGAAAAACACCCATCCCTTTGTTTCTCTCATGCTGTAGTGAGGAACGTGAATTACGGACCCAGGCTGGAAGGTTGGCAGTGTTGGTGTGCCTGAGGTCTTGGCCTGGGCTGGTGGCCCTTTGTCAGCCAGATACAGAAGCTCTAAAGTCTTTAGTAGCATTACTGTATCCTAACCATGAAGATACTAGAGTAAGTTTAGGCTTGTGTATAGTCTGATTGGTTGAGGTAGTATTCTTGTACATGTGTATATCTATATTGATAATTTAATGCTAATTCCCTTAGGTATATGCAGTTATTTACTTTTTTATTTACTTTTTTCTCTTTTGTAATTCTCTCATAGTCTTATTGCACTTCATTCACATTTTTTGCCTAATTTTCATTAATTGTTTTCCTTCTGATTCATTTTTTTAATGTACTTTGTCAGGTCAAAAATGTCATAATCTTTTGTTTTTTCCATATTTTCTCAGTGTTCTATGTATATGCCATATTAATAGGAAATTAAGATTATTAACTTTCATCCATGACATTTCAGTCAAGGTATGTACATTCAGATATATTAACTTCCATGCTTTATTTATGTTTGTTTCTATCTTGATTATTCTTTTCTTTAATGGTTTGGGCATTATTTGCATCACAAAAGGATGCACAAGTCATTTTCTATGAATAAGAATAAACATGATGAGAGAATACAGAAACAGACTTGAGCAGTATGAAACTTTCTGAGTTGGTGGACTTAATGTCAAACAAGATGGAACAACAGTATAAAGTAAATTGGAAGGAAAATGGGGAAGATTAGCCTATAAATGTGAAGAAATTAAATTGAATATATCAGCTTTAACCCTTATATGATAATTGACATCAGTTGATGTTTCCCTTAGGAAAAAGCAGTCAGCATCAGTTGATGTTCAGACTTTCCTTGCCTCATTTTGAATATGTATCTAACTTTTCCTGCTGTTAGTAGCTGACAAAGGTCTTATATTGCTAGTAAGGCACAGGAAAAAACTCTTGTTTTCCTCATTACCCATACAACCATCTTCACAAGTGCTGTCACCTTACAGGTCATTCATACATAGTGACCATATGGAAAATATGTAGGTTGTAGAATGACCTAAATGATTAGGAAGACTTCTTATGATATGTATCAGTTTCTGAGGAAAGGTACAAGAATAAAATTAGAAATATGAAGATATAAGTGACTAGAGTGAGTGTAATTGGATTATGTAAGAAGTGAGAGAGGCCTACACAGTAGATGTCCCCACAGACCTACACAGTTATGAAAGAAAATGCAAATTTTCTCATTTTTGTAATCATGCAGTAATGGGGGACTTTCATAACATATGAGAGATGAAGAGCTAAGATATTACCAAATAAAAAACTTTCACTTATGTGTCAAGCACTCTTGTGTCTTCACACTTATTTGTCATAGTATGAAAAGCAATATTCCTAACTATATTCATGTTATTCACCACCAGGTCTGTGTGTGTGTCCATGTATAGAGTAGAATGTGAAACAAAATTCAAGCTAAAGAAAGAGCCAGATTTTTCAGTATTCCCCCTAACCTTGCCAAATAGTCTTCCTCAAACTTCATTTTTAGCATGAAATGTGTAATATTTTTAAATATATCAATGTTTTTTTCCACTAGTGTTATCACAGTATTTGGTGTGAAAGAATTTTGTGTAAAAAAGTTCAGCAGAAAGAAAGAACCATCATTTCCATTTTCCTTTCCCTCATTAAAACTGTTAGATGTGGCATCCATATCATTTTTGGCCCCTCATATCATGATGGACTAGGCCAACACAAAGGTAGTGACAAGTTTCTGTGTATTTTATGTTACTTTTGAATTTGGATTTTATTTCATAAAGGACATCATGATGGATTTTCATTACCATGGCTGTCATTTAAGGAATAAACACAATGAAAATGGTGATCACCCACAGCTTACATTCATTTTGCAAGTGTTGCCGAACCAACTGCTTGTAGGTAAACCTTGAGTGAAGAGTCATGTTCTGCACTCTTAGTTCCATCTGCTGCCATATCCACTCCCAGGTGTCTTGAACACTCCACTTCCTCTAGGTTCCCTCCATTCAAACTCACACTCTACCCAGTCTCTCTCTCTCTCTCTCTCTCTCTCTCTCTCTCTCTCTCTCTCTCTCTCTCTCTCTCTCTCTCTCTCAACTAGTAAACTTAATAACATTACCTTAACATTTACTCACAACTTTACCCCTTCACACACACTCTTAATACACAAACCTGCAGTTTCTCCCTTACCTGTCTTTTATCTAGTAAAGAAAGTTTAAAACAGTTCTTTGATTAAAAAGACAGTTTAATAAAAGAAATGAATATGGTACAGAGCCCAGTTAGGAAAATAACAGTCCATCAACTGTAAGAAAAATTTGTCTTCTAAATTGAAATAACATAATCATTTAGATAAAAGCATGTATTTAATTAAACAGATTCATAAAAGCATGAACACAAAAAACAGGCCTTTAGCTATAAAACACAGTGATCCATTTTGAGGTAAAGAGTGAGTGCCATTAATGGTGTAATGCCTCTCGTTTTGTTTTTAGCATTAAGTTTTTCCATTTCTTCATGGAGGGTTTATCTAGTGAATTTAAATAATGCCTTTGCAGTGTTATGGTGACTCATGAATAACAAAAGAAAGTGAAACATTTGTTTGAGTCATCACATGGCCCACATGAGTGCTAGTCAACTGTTTGGAAAGCAGGTTACTTAGTGGCCAGCAGTCACATGATCAACTGGCATAATAACCAACAGTTTCCCACCTCCAATGACTTATTCTTATTTCTCATTTTATCAATAAATACATGTTAAGTTAGCTGAAACATATCTTCACTCACACTTATTCATTCTCATTGTCTTTTCATTCGTAGCTATGTATATGGCTCATTCACTGTTGTGTAATGCACTGAAACCTCAGCTCCCAGTCCAAAACCAGGCCCCACAGACCTTTCCATATTTTATCCTGGACACTTTAGTCCATTGACAGCATATCGACTGTTGTATACCATATTACTCCAATTCACTCTATCCCTTGCATGCCTTTCACATAAGAAAAGAAAATTCAAAAGATTTGGGTGTCATCATGAAAAAGGAAATGTGATTTCAAAGAGCATATTGAGGAGATGGCACTATAAAGGCTTAAGATGAGTGGTATGAGTCTGAGAACTTTCATTACAAAAAATAGAAATCTAGTAATGAAAATTTTTAATACACATTTAAGAAGCAAAATTGAATTCTGCTGTGTTGTATGGTCAACAGCAAAACAATTAGAAATAAACATATTAAAGAGAATTCGTAGCACTTCACAAGCAAAATCGAGGGGATAGGACACATGGACTAACATGAAATGCTGAAAGAGCTGCATCTTTATAGCTTAGAAGAAAGAGAAAGATATATATTTTCTGCATGGCATCAAATTGAAGGTATACGAAAAAATGTGTTAAACCTGAACGCCTCTCAACAGGAAAGATACAGTGTTTCTAAGTCTTCAAGAATAATATGAAATATATGAAAAAGAAATCAGACAAAACTATATGACAGCATAGCCAGGAAGCGAGAGTAATTATTCAGTGTACTGGTACTGCTAGGAGAAATAGAAAACATGCATGGAACAGCTACAGAAACATTTAAAAGAAAACTTGATGAATGGTTGAAATCAGTCCCAGTGAACCAAGAATTGATAATTATGTAATGCACATGGTATAGGAGAACAGTCTTATACATCAAGCAAGACATGCAGTGATCACTTTATGCAAGCCCTACCAATCTGGCTGAATCTTGTTGTAGGTACAAAGGTACACCTTAAATCCACAAAGTCTTTTTACTTTTTGACCAATATTTGAACCACCTTTCTCTTTTCTATCTTTCTTTATGTCTTTGCAACTAAAGATGCCCATGTTCCTACTCATTCTTAAATTTCACAGAATCTTTCATTTTTGCTAGATCACCTTTTTATATTTGTATATTTTAATTTTTTTTTTCCTTTTTTGTAGAAAGCAGTAATTGAACTCCTGTACGAGTTGTTCAGAGTGCCACTTGTGGAGTGGACTGGTGATTATGAAGAGGCTCTAGCAGAGCACTGGTCTGTCTCTATATCAGATACAGACACATGGCGACTTCATGAAGGTTTCGTGGCAGCAGAGGCACGGGCTGTCTTACCTCACATAGCTAAATTTAGGTAAGAGTTTCTAAAATTTAATTTCAGTGCAAAATGTTCAAAGTTTCTTTCATGGCTTCAGTTTTTAATTTTTTGAACTTGCAAAAAGCAACCTTTGTTGTCTGAAAAAACTTTTTGTAAATTTTTTTATTTTTCCAAAAAGTTCCTGATAGCCATGTTAGGGTTTATGAGTGTGAGGGGCAATAAGCATGGAGAAATACATGGTATTATTGTACTTCATTGTTTTGATGAGGATCTGCCTTAGCTGCTCTGTTTCTTTGATGGATTTTTCCTTGAACCACTATGTTCCTAAGACAGCATACAGTATTTAGCATATATGATTATAAAAGGTTCCTTAATTTATGTACCCTCTCTTCATTTATTGCAACCAATCTGTTGTGCCTTGCTGTTTGTATGACATTTTCATTTCCAGTCATCAGATATGTTAATAAGTGATAGATTTTAAATAAACTTTGTGAACATACACTTATTTCATCAGTACTCAGCTTTGGTTTGAAGATGGATGGTAATTACACTTGCCTATGCGCTCTTTTATTAAGTGCATATTTCTCTATCACATAGTGTTACTAAATCACTGTGGATTCTCATCAAAGTATATGGGATTACTAATTTTATCAATCCTTTTTTGATCAGATGTTTAGTCAATTTGCTCATCCTTATATCTGTTTCTTGTGTCCCCAGAACTTAAGTTTTGTTTTCCTTTTGCATATTGTTCAAAGTTGGTATTTCTCATTTCATTAATCTGTTGCTCAAGTTAACAGTTAAAGCTAAATCATGTATACTTATGGGTTCAGATCACTGGCTCTGCAAGATCTTTGGATTTTGATATAACTGCAGGATTACTTCTTTCATTAACCTTGACCCATATGCATGAAAAAAAGTCCATGTGCACATCTCAGTTTAGCGATGGTATTAAAACTTTGTTGAAATAACAGTCACATCAATCTCCATCTCAGGTGGGAAGATAAAACCAAATCATGTATGTTCACATATATGAGTATAACCCAACTTCATTTATTCACTAGTTAAAATCCTTCATATTACTTGTTATCCATTCACATTTAGAGCTGCAAGTCAAATTCCTCTTTTTTATATCTATACATACGTATGTTCTGAAGTTTAGTGTTTAATCTATCGCTTTGCTGAATCATGCTGACATATAACCAGATTTTAATGAGCTTGCTCACTTCATAGAGTAAGTTCAGTAAATTTATGTAGACAAACAAAGACTTGTATTGCTGAAAATTTTCAAAATATACGCCATAGAATTTTAATAATGCTCAAAATTTAAAGATGATCATGAGTTGGACATATTCAGACACTTTCATGAGTATGTTCTCTCAACTTTATATTCTTATCATTAGTTGTACAGGGTACCCATTGCAAATGAAAATGGTGATGAGATTTTTGGAGTTATATGCTAAAACAGGACTGGCTGTAGGGAATACCTGGTTTGAAAAGGGGACTTCTTTTTTTAAGCTAAGACTGCAGAGGCAACTGAGGCCCTAATCAAGGCCATCTCATTAATGTTATTTTTAAGTATACCCTAACCCTGAGCCAGGTACCCATTTTATCAACCAACCCGTAAGGGTGGATGAACAGCTGGGTTGACTATGGACTGACTGCCGCAACCAGGTTTTGATCCTATGCGTTAACCCTGGGTGGCCCATGAATGCGTCACAGTCAGAAATGCTGACTGCTACACCATGGAAGTCCATATGTTACTATTCCTGGGTGAGTGGGGCAATGGTGAGTGGGCATTATTGCATTATGTTCTGATTGATTGGCATAGTAACAAGAGAATTTTGATTGGCATAGTAACAAGAGAATTTTGGATGTAATTGTGCTGAGAAGGGCAGTTGGTTGGAAGGTCTAACTGGTTTTTGGTGGAGGTGAGAGTGAAAGTTTGTAGAGGTCTTAGGAAATTTCACAGGAAATGGTATGGGAGGGAAGAGGGTGGTGAAGTGAGTTAGTGTGGAAAAGGAGGCATGTATGAGGAGATACCAGGGGAGATTGGGTGAAGAATAACAAAAGGTGACAATAGGTGAAACTAAGGGAGTGGGCAAGTAATGGGGTATTTAGGGAAGCAGTTCTTACTTGTATGAGAGAAGTATATGGTATGCAGAAGGTCAGATGTGGATGTGTAAGAAAGAGTGGTGAATGTTAGGATAAGGAAGTTAAGCTGCTAGTGAATGAGGAAAGAAAGGTATCTGGGCATTACCTGCAGGGAAGGAGTGTGAGTGATTGGTAGATGTACAAGAGAAACTTAGAGGAGATTAAGGGGAAGGTGCAGGGGCTAAAAAAGAAAAGGCAAATTAAGAGATGGACGAGAGAGTATTGGCAGACTATAGTGACAACAGAAAATGTTTTGGAAGGTCAGTCATGCGAGGAGAGCAAGGGAATAGATGGAACACTCAGTAATGGGAGCAGATGGGAAAGTGATAACAGGCATAGAAGAGGAGATGGAGTGAGTATTTTGCAGGACTGTTGAATGTGTTAGGTGATGTGTTTAGGATATGGAGATATGCAAAACAAGAGTCATGGCTAGTGGTTTAGTGAAAAGGGAAGAGGTGATGAAAGCTTTGTGTATGAAGGGGTGGTAAAGCAGGTGGATTAGATGGTATTGCAGTTGATTTTCTCAAAAAAGGGAATGACAGTGTTGTTGATTAGTTAGTTACAATTTTTATTGTATTTATGGCTTAAAGCGAGGTGCATGAGGATTGATGGAATGCTTGTAGTACCATTGCATAAAGACAGAAGGGACAACAGTGAATGTTTGAATTACAGAGGTATAAGTTTCTTTAGTAGACCTGGTAAATTGTGTGGGAGGGTGATGATTGAGAGGATTATGGCATGCATAGAGCATCTAATTTGGGAGGAAGTGTGGCTTCAGGAGTAGGAGAGGTTATGTCGATCAGTTGTTTACTTGAAGAATATGTATATGAAACACTTAGAGGAAGAGAAGGATTTGTATATGGAATATATGGATATGGAGAAAGTGTATGATAGGGCTGATATAGATGCTTAGTCAAAAGTGTTGCTAATATATACTGTGGAAAGAAATTCACAAAAAGCAGTGAGGAGTTTCTATCAACAGAGTACAAGTAGGAGGAGAAGAGGGTGATTGTTTTCATGGGAAGATTGGTCCACAGTAAGGGTGTGTGATGTTGCTATGGCTGTTTAATCTGTTAATGGATGGGATGGTGAAGTAGGTAATTGTGAGATTTGGAAAGAGGAGCAGATCTGCAGTCTGATAGGGATGGAGGTCCCTGGGAGGTGAGTTATTTGCTTTTTGCTGATGACATTGCTTTGATGGGAAACTTCAATGAGAGACTGTAGAAGCTGGTGTCTGACTTCTGGAGAGTGTGTGAGAGGAGAAAGTTCAGAGTTGACGTGACTAACAGTAGGTTTTTTTAAGTTTAGTAAGGGAGAGAGACAGGTTGGTTGGAGCATGAGTTTGAATGGAGAAAACCTGGAACAAGAGCAGTATTTTAGATATCTAGTTTTGGACATGACCGTAGGTTAAAATGTGGGAGCTAGGATAAGTGAGAGGTAAGGGGGCTAAAGTCCTAGGTGCATTGAGGAGTGTATGGAAAGAGAGGACACTGTCTTTAGGGGCAAAGACGAGTATGTTTGATGATATGGTAGTCTTAAAAGTGTTGTATGGGTGTACAGTGTGTGCTCTAGATAGTAAAGTGTGAAAGAGGGTGGATGTGTTGGAAATGAAATGCTTAAGGATGATATGTCACCTTAGGGGAGTTGATCAAATAAGAAATGATAAAGAAGGAGAGAGGTTTGGTAATAAGAGTGCATGTATGAGAGAGCTGAAGGTGTGCTGAAATGATTTGAACACATGGAGAGGATAACGAGGAGGGTGTACATGTCAAAAGTGGAGGGAACAACGGAAAGGGGGAAACTGGGGAGGAGGTAGTAGGATGAAGTGAAAGATGGTCTGAAATAATAGGGCCTCTTGCTATTAGTGAGCTGAACCAAGGCACATGATGCTGCCAAGGAAATTGCAGACAGTTCTGTGGGGGGGCCTGGTTGTGTATGAAGGTTTTGGTTTTAGTGCATTACACATGACAGCTAAAGAGTGGATGTGAGCAAATGAAGCCATTCTTTGTCTGTTTCTGGCACTGCTTCACTTATGTGGTAAACTCTGAACAAGTAATAAAGAAGAAAAATGAAAATTGCACAACCAGACTTTCTTAGATGCTCATATGCAGCAATTGAAAAATCCTCTCTTGTGATGTTGTATCGTCTGTGAACACATTGGAGTACTGTGTGATCTCATTGAGATGATTTTAACTTCAGTGGAGTCAGTCATTTCCCTGCCACCAATTGTGGCACTGCCTTAAAGGTGCTGGACTTCATAAAAGGGGTGCTGAGATTATATGATAACATAATTAGCTTAGATATTATTATCACACAACCCCAGGAGCCCTTTTATGAATAGGTTCTGGGACGATAACTCTAAGGTTCCTTATCCAGAAGCTCTTGCAGCTTCTAGGCTGTATAGTACTCAGTAGCAGGGAAAAGATAGACTCCTTTGTAGCATAAAGTTTCTTGACAAGACCTTACTCTCTTTTGTCAATTGACAGTGATACAACCTTACTAAAGGTGATTCTTCATTTATGGTGCAACCTCAAGCAGGCTGAGTCGGGCTACACCTCAGTCGTAAACTTAAACACCACCCCACCACACGTGTGCCCATCTGAAACCACACTCCCAAGACAAACATGAGTCACACTTTTTCATCTATGATCTGGACATTTCGTATTTGATCAGCACCTCTATAAACCACAAATTGACCTCAGTCATTTATGTCAAACACATTCACACTATCTTTTACATTTTTGTTTAAGGCCCACACCTCACATTCATATTGCTCTAGTGGGACTATTATACCTTCAAACATACCTCTCTGTGCCCTAAAAGAAAGTGACCTCACTTTTTAGCAATTCCTCTGTACAACCAAAAACTTTTGCCCCCCCACCCCCCATGGCTCACTTCAGCTCCCATGGTTCTATTTGTTACCGTATCCATTCCTAGGTATCTAAAACACTCCACTTTTTCCTAGTTTTCTCCATTCAAGCTCATTATCCATGTAGCCTGTCTCTTTTTACTGCTATAGCTAATGAACGTACTTTTATTCACATTTTCTCTCAACTTTCTCCTTTCACACAGTCTCCCATATTCAGATATTAGTTTCAGCATTTTCCCACTTGACTGCCACCAGCACTGCATTGTCAGCAAACAAGAAATGACACAACACTCAGGCCTTCCCACCCCTAGCAGACTGTATATGATAATGAAATAATAATTATGATAATATTAATAATTTTTTATACATATCTGCCATTTCCCGTGTTAGTGAGATAGCGTCAAGAATGGAGGACTGAGCCTTTTGAGGGAAAATCCTCACTTGGCTCCCTTCTCCATTCCTTCTTTCGGAAAAGTAAAACAGGAGGGGAGGATTTCCAGCCCCCTGCTTCCACCCCTTTTAGTTGTCTTCTATGACACACAGGGAATAAGGGTAAGTATTCTTTCTCCCCTATCCCCAGGGGTAATAATAATAATAATAATAATAATAATAATAATAATAATAATAATGATAATGATAATGATAATAATAGTAATAATAATAAATATAATAATTGATACTTTATTCAATTGGTTTGTATCACATGATACAAATTAAAACTTTGTGGAGCCAGAGCCATGTTATGATACACATTCAGTCTCTTACACAAGGTAAAAGAAAATAATAATGTGAAAGTACAGTAGCTAAAAGTATGCATGTACATTAAGAGACAACAGATTTAGTTCAGCATCATTATCTTACACACTCCAACATCAGTATTATCACAAACAATGAACAATTATCTTTTTGAGTTTACACTATTGTAGAATTTAATACTTCTTGGTACAGATGAATTCTTATATCTGCATGTTTTTTGCAATGGTAAACACAATCTTTTGCCTGATCTTAAAAACACATAGTTATTATTCAGAGGATGGTGAGAATCACTTATAATTCTAGATCACATCAAGATACCATGGTCTGGGACCATAAGCCATTACACCATTTGCATAGTCCCAAGCTTTGTTCAAGGAAAGACAAAAATGCAAGTTAAATCTGCAATCTGTTCCCACCCATTCTGGCTGGGAATTAACCAAGAACTCTTCAGGTGGATGATAAAAACTGTTTTCTGAGAGGAGTCTGGGTCTCAAAGACCTTGTGTAGCACAGTCCTTCTTTTAAGATGAAATCACCACAGAGTTAAGGTAAGCCAAAACTCCTGCTTCAAAAAACATTACTTTTTGAGAGCAGGGTTAAAACAACTCTGGTAATTTGTGGGGCAGTTCATAAATCAAATGACATCACTCCGAACTGCTAGGTTTGTGTACCTAAGAGCCTCCCCATTTTGGGGTGTATTGGAATATATCAGAAAACATCCTTTCAGTCTATGCTGATTGTCCATCTGATAACTGTAAGGTCAGGTGGATGCTCTATAAAGTGGTTCTTGAACCTGTTTCAATATGTGGGTATTTAAAAAAGACAACTCCAAAATGAATCTTTTCCTGATTAATGTATTTCCCTTTTTGGTATGAAAAAAAATTTCAGATAAACTGGTCATCTTCATGCTTGAGGCATCCTAACTCTTTTTTGAATTCTTTCCCAAAGCTTTTATCACTACATACATCCAACTGTCAGACTTCCAAGCCAATCAGAGTTGACTTCTGACTGGCATGGAGCTACTTCATGAAGAATCTGCCTTAAGATCCAGCTCAATGTCCCTGAATAATATGGGAAAAATAGCAAAACCCTCAAGAACTAATTCTTTGAAGATTAAGAGTAACTGAGTCATAAACTTTATGCCTACTCTCAGCACATTTCTTTGAAGAGATAGGCTTAATAAAAATATTTTCTTCACCATGAAGGTTCTGAAAGATCAAGCTATAAGAACCTTCTGAATGGTCTTATGGGGAAATAGAAGCCACAGAAGGGTGATGACTGCACCAACTCCAATGGCTCTCCTTCATAAAAAAAAATTACAGACTATTATCTGCACTACCATTTAGAAGTAAGAGAATACATTAAATGCTCTATCCATGGAATAGTGTGCTGTTTTGAGAGATGCCCCAAGACATACCCCAAAGAGCTACTGTTTAATCAAAGGCTGTGTCATTAAGAAATAAAATGCACAATAAGCAGAAAAAATCTGCAGACACTTTAGGTAAACTTTCCAAAATGAAATGAAGGAAGGGTGATGAATTGTACAACAGGGAGTTCAATTGTCTATAAATCCTATTTGACTTGGCAAAAGCAGCTCAACCTAAACAAATGGACTCCATCCTTCCTTTATCAAGAGAAGTGTTCTAGATGTCTAGGAGGGGATATGGCAGCAAAAGGAAGGATGGAATTGTAAGTGAATCATAGGGTGGGCGAGGGAGTGAAGGTTATGGGGATGCTGAAGAATGCACAGAAAGAGAGAACATTATCTGAGAGGGTGAAAATGGTCATGTTTGAAGGAATAGTAATCCTAACAATATTATATGGTGTGAGCCATGGGATATATATAAGGCTGTGCTGAGGAGGATGGATGTTTTGGAAATTAAATGTTTGAGGACAATATGTGCTGTGAGGTGGTTTGATTTTGTAAGAAATGAAAGGGTAAGAGAGAAGTGTGGTAAAAGAAAGAGTGTGGATGAGAGAGCTGAAGAGGATGTGCTGAAATGGATTGGACATATGGAGAGAATTAGTGAGGTTGACAGACAGGTTATATGTCAGAAGTGGAGGGAACAGGAGACCAAATTGGAGATGGAAGAATGGAGTGAAAAAGATTTAGAGCAATCGGGGCCTGAACATACAAGAGGGTGAAAGGTGTGCAAGGGATAGAGTTTTTTTGAGTTAATGTGCTGTCAATGGACTGAACCAGGGCATGGGAAGCATCTGGAGTTAAACATGGAAAGTTTTGTGGGGTCTGATCCTTGACTAGTTAAGAATTTCAGTGTATGTATGGATCATGGTGAGGTGTCTGAGGACTGGTAGAATGAATGTATAGTGCCATCAAATAAAGGCAAGGGGGATAAAGGTGAGTGTTCAAATTACAGAAGCATAGATTTATTGACTGTAACTGGTAAGATAAACGAGAGAATGGTGATGGAGAAAGAGAAGTCCTGTACAGAGTATTAATTTGGGAAGGAACATAGTTGTTGCCAGTCTATGCTTGCACATGGTTACCCTTTAGAGGAAAAGTCTTCTTTGTGGAGGATATATCACTGTCAATGTATGCAACAGAATAAAATCACATAGAAGAACTCTTCACTCCCAAACAGTCCATTATTTTCCCAGTTACTGACTAGAGTGCAGCCTTGAAGCTGCAGAAGCTCAGTGAAAGTGGTCATAGGATTATATGAGTAAAAGAAAATAACAAAAATGAAACAGAATAAATAAAAAGAGTGTGGTTAAGAGAGCGGAAGAGAGTATGCTGGAATTATCTGGACATATGGAAAGAATGAGTGAGGATAGGTTGACAAAGAGGATATATGTGTCAGGAAAGGACAGAAAAAGGAGAACAGGGAGATCAAATTCCTGATGGAAGGATGGAGTGAAAAACATTTTAAAAGTGATTGGGGTGAGAACATGCAGGAGGATGAAAGGCATGCACAGCATAGAGTGAAGTGGGACGATGTAGTATACTGGGGTCGAAGTGCTGTTAATGGACTGAACCAGGGCATGTGAAGTGTCTTGGGTAAACCATGAAAAGGTTCTGTGGGGTCTGGTTGTGGGCAGGGAGCTGTGCTTTTAGTGTCATACAAAAGAAAACTAGAGAATGGATGTGAGCAGATGTGGCCTTTCTTCATCAGCTCCTGGTGCTACCTTGTTAATGCAGGAAACTGCGATCAATTTTGAAAAAGAAAATATTCATTTATTCATTTGTAAATGTCACAGGACTTTTCTAAGGAAGGGTCCTGGTGTTACCTAGGATCTCTTTCCAGGAGCTCTTTTAGCTCCAAGGCTGTGTTACTTCCATCCATTGGAAAATGATAGACTATAGACTTTTGAGTACTTTGACAAGATTGTACTCCCAATGATAAAGCTTTGCCATTCATGATTTTTCACTCACAGTGTAACCTTGTGCAGGTGGAGTGCAGCAATACCTAATCAAACATATGTATACATATACACATTCTCTTAATAATAATAAGAAAAAGCCACGTCTTAACATGCAACATGCAACCTAGAAAAATTCTGAGCGGTGACCATTCACAAGCAGAGGGGTTAATGGTGTCATCTCCATGGTGGTCTCTGATTGGCCGAAGGGAACCCTGTAACACTTGTGCTGCTGCTATTCAGGAGGGATGACAGCAGTGGGTGGGGAAAGCCAGTGATCCCCACCAAATGGGCAGAGGGTTAGAAAGTTCTAACCCCAATATATCTAGAAAAATATCCTAAAGAAAATGTCATGCTAGTAGGACAGACCACAGAGGAGGGAAATTACTGATGTGAGCTCCTCACAACTCTCGTATCTCCTTTGATGGTTCTGTAATTTCACCTCTTAACTCAATGAACATACTTGGTATTACTATAACATCCAATCTTTCTTGGAAACCCCACATTATGGGAATA
>JAYMFT010014608.1:0-16714 GCA_038088735.1 Panulirus argus | reverse complement strand
GGAGGAGGAGGAGGGTCTTTAATTAAAGGTCTTCGGGTGCGTTTATAGAGGAGACGGGGAGGAGGAGGAGGAGGGAGGAGACGGGGAGGAAGTGAGTGGTGGAGGGGTTCTGTGTTTATTTTCCTGAAGCCTCAGGTTGGACATCTCTCTCTCTCTCTCTCTCTCTCTCCTGTAGGGTGGAGAACGGGACAGGTTGAGATGGGCGAAGGTGGCGATAATGGCATCCCTCAGTCCGTCTTATCATGTTGAGGAATTAAGACCTGGACCCGTCGCCGGCAGACCGGCCACTGCGCTGCACTCGAGTCATGGTCTCGGTCTGGGGTTCGTGGTTTGTGGTTCGTGTAGCAGACCTTCGGGGGTCCTCTGGGCGGTCCGAAACAGCGGCCAAAGTCACACTGGCGGGAGTGTGGTGTTCTCTCTCTCTCTCTCTCTCTCTCTCTCTCTCTCTCTCTCTTTTTACTAGGTGTTCCCGTCAGGTTTGTTGGTTCATTTGTGTGGTTGAAGTTCGGCGCTTACTTCCGGGTCACTTTCCGGAGGTGACCAGTTGTTGTGGTCGGGTTGCGGCCGGCACTTCCAGATCACATTTCTGGAAATGTCTGGCAGTTCTGAGCATTCTCCAGTGGCGCTCCCGGCACTTTCGGGCCACTTTCCTGGAGGTGCTCGTTTTATGTATATATATATATATTTGTGTGTGTGTGTGTGTGTGTGTGTTATTCCCGTACAAAACTTGCGGTCACGTGAAGCCCTTCAACACGACGACCCGTTCCTTACGGTTCAGGTCAAAGGTCAGACCAGCCTACCAAGTGGTCGTAACCGCCATGCCGGTCAAGAGTCTTGCCGTAGCCGTGCCTGGGGCCAGTGTTCAGGCCCCATTCGCCAGAGCCGACCCGCCGCAGATAGGGATCATCTCCTCTTCGTTAACACTGTAAAAATTTGTCTTAGAAGTTCAACAAGAAAGTATTCAACTCTCCGGCAGTTTTGTCGGGGTTGGGCGGAGAGGAGGAGTAAAAGTGTGTACACCTTGATGCTGAGCGGGGCCCACGAAGGCTGTACGTACGGCAGAGTTGAGACCTGGAATTCCAAGGGAAACCAGCAAGGCAACACAGTTATTATTATTAGTATTATTATTATTAGTTTTTATTATTTTATTATTATTAGTTTTTATTATTATTTTATTATTATTATTATTATTTATTTATTTCATTATTTTATTATTATTGATTATTGTTATTATTAATTATTAGTTATTATTATTATTTATTTCATTATTAATTATTATTATTAGTTATTATTTATTTAATTATTATTTTATTATTATTAATTATTATTATTATTATTATTGTTATTACTGAATGCTGGCATGCGTAGTAAAGTACACAGAAAGGAGAACCTTCACCCTAACCTAACACTCGTCACGCCAGGCCATCGATAATGTAAACTGCTGAGAAGTATACCGGGCTGTGGTTTACCAGCCGCTCCTTCCCCCGTAAACTGCTATCATCACTCGGCTAATGCAAACCAATGTCAAGAGAAAGTGTCAGAAATATGTTAAAACAGCCTTTGCCTGCGTACATGGTTTTCAGTAGTGATTCAAGTACTATCATCCGAGAGGCTGGTAATGGTAATGGGAGTGGCATTGTTCCATTAGCGTGTCAGGTATTGTTTGTAATTTTGAATTGGGTTTTTTCAGTATTGCTCCTGTGTGCCTGTAACATACTTCCAGTGTTGGAAAGCTCTTAGATATTCCTCAACTATTTAATTTTTCCAATTTTTATACATAATTCTTTTTCTTTATTCAACCACATTTCCTTCATTGTTTCACTCTGTTTATTTTGTTGCACGTTACGTTATACCGTGTTACATCTTCTTTAGTTCCTCGTGGAGTGATAGTGTAATGAGTTGGTAATTCTCGTGGAAGATAATGGGGCAAGTTCTTCCATAGAGGTGGGGATATATTGCAAGTTGTCTGGGGGGCGGCCGGTAATTAGCGCTGAACAGATGTGATGTGGTGGTGATAGTGAAGTGGGGAGCGGGGTGGGGGGTAGTGGTGATTGTGGGGGGGTGGGGGTGAAATGGGGGAAGAGCCTGGTGAAATTGACGTGATTTACAAACTATAAATTACTTGTGCAAGTTATCATCTCCTGTTACGTGTAGTTGGATTTAAACGCGTTTGCCTGCTGCTTCCCACAGTTTCTGCGTGGAGACCAGCCGCTCCAGGATTGACCGTTATGATATCTCATCCCCTCCCTCGAGCAGCTGTGCTGTAGAATTCTCTTCCTTCTTTTGTCTTTCCCTCGTCGTATGATAATCTTTCTACTTTTGAGATGTTAAATCTGCAGACACCAGCGGAGCCCCGATTAATGTCTACATTTTCACCACACTCTTCCTTCCGCCCGAGATGGCCTTTGGCTGAAGCATGTGCTACCCGTGTCATGTCGGTCGCCGTGTTAAAAAAACAATGCGTTAGGAAGGTGCATGCGTCTTTAAAGGGAGCCGGATACCATTGTGGCCGGATGACGGTGTACGGCCATCTGCGCCGCACCGATCGTTCGGTTACGGTATGGAGGCACTGAGTTCGGAGGATAGTCAGGGTTTGATGGATCATAGGCATTGTATTTATGTGTTACGAACGAAGGTGAGTCTTGACCCAGACTATGGAGGGGAGAGGGTGGAGGAGCGTGCACGGGTGCTGGTCGTGGGGTAGTGACAGTATGTTGGAGGGCCTAGGTGGCGTGGGGGGGGGGAGGGAAGGTGGGGTGTGGGTTAGGGTATCATGCGACGGTGGTGGGGGTGGCGTGGGAGGGCGGGGCTAGTGGTGGGGGGTAGCGTTAGCATGTGCCGCTCCCCTCCTCCCCCCGACGGACGGACAGAGGGGGGGCGGCCTTCAGACTCACGCAAACTTATCGATTGTATCCGAGCTGCGGCCTGACCCCCCCTCCCACGACCGATGGCCCCGTCACCTGCGGCCTGACCTTCCCCCCCCTGCCGCTGGCCTCAACACCTGCGGCCTGACCCACCTCCCCTCTCCCGACTGATGGCCCCATATCCTGCGGCCTTAACCCCCCCCCCCCTCTCCCGACTGATGGCCCTGTCACCTGCGGCCTGACCTTCCCCCCCTGCTGCTGGCCTCAACACCTACAACTTTAGGCCCCCCCCTCCCCCCGTCACCTGTGGCCTTCCCCTACCCCCACCTCTGCCGCTGGCCCCGTCACCAGCGGCTGTGGTTTACAGCTGTGACGGCGCCACACACCAGGTCTGCAGTACCCAAAGCGTGACCATACACACGTTGTGCGTACGGCTCCACGTGGATGCTCTCGCCTGGAACCTGGGAACCAGCCTTGGAAACCCTCCCACGTGGACTTGTCTCGCGGACGCAGCCTTGCGGCACCACCGACCCCTCCACCCCCCACCCTACCCCTCTCCTTCCCTTGGGTGGCAACACGTCCATCGAACCGTTTGGCGTTTACCTGGAATAGTCTTTAGAGGTCAGCTCGTGCCGGGTCCGGACTGCTGGGAGTTGGGTCAGTTGTTGATCGTCCAAGCTGTTGGAAGCCGCGGCCCGCAGGCCCATGTCACCAACACAGCCAGGCTAGTGTGGTCCACTGTGTAGATGATTATCAGAGCCTTCTTAAATTTCTTCCGTGTATACCATAACGTTTGTGATGGTCGAAGGCAGTGTGTTCAGTAACCTCAGGCCCTTGATGTTCAAAGGTGTTTTCTCCTTTTGCCCTCGTCACACCATTGGATTTTACAATCAATGTTTTACCGAGTCTTCCATGCCTGTCGTGCGGGTACGGATTTAGTTTTGAGTGTAGGTGGGGACCTTGCCTTGGAGGAGTTTCCAAATTTAAATGACGGTGCACCTCTCCAGTCTGCGCTCTAGGGAGTACCGCCTCAGTGATTTCAGTCGATCCCAGCAGTTCAGGTCCATTGCTGCGTCGTAAGGGGTTGTGAAAGATCTTTCTACACATTCTCACGCTACAGGTTCGTCCGCCTTGTAAGATTAATGTTAATAATGTGCGGTATTCCGTTCTTGTGCGTATTAGCGCCTTAAAAGATGTTAGCATTGGTTTTTCACCTCTTGTCTTGAAGATCCGCAAGATCCATCCTACCATCAGTTTGGAAAACGCAGCTGTTGGCTTTTTAAGTTCGCTGATAGTACAGTATGTTCTCGTTGTTCGTTTGCGATATGAGGGTGTCCGGTATTCTGTACCTTCCCGATGCCAGAGGAATTGGAACTTTGCTCCTGTGAAGACCATGCTGGTTTCTCTGGCTCCGAAGACTTTCTTTATTTCACTCTGTAGTGTTTCTGTGTATTGCTGACGAGCTTTTTCTACTTATATGTTTTATCATCTGGTACTTCATTATTAGTTCGTGTATGTTTCGTAAGTTTGTTTCCGCGTGAACGCTTCCAAGCATGACCACTCCTCTATTGGCCATGCAGGGCAAGTACCTGGCCAGGTACTCCTGTAGTGGCCATGCAGGGCAAGTACCTGGCCAGGTACTCCTGTAGTGGCCATGCAGGGCAAATACATAACGGTATTTGACGCTAAAGCTGGTTAGGCACTCTTCATGGCACCATAGCTTCAGGCTTGGGTACCGATGTAGGAGCTAAAGCTGCCCGAAGTCGATACAGTATAGGCGAGCACCTGCCTCACCTGGCTCTTGGGAACACCCGTAGTGACCGTCAGTGCAGCACTGTCTTCACCCCAGGGGCCGTAAATGGGATTCCCATGAATTGAATATTTTGTCTATGGGATTTTTTGTTTCTTTGTTTGATTGTTTTACTTTTTGCATCAGGTGAATTGATATGATTGTCTTTAGGTGTCAGTGAACAGGGGCAGTTGGTGGTATGTTAAAGCGCCTAACCGTTGCTTATGTTGATTCACCCCGGGTAAAATCAGGTTGTATTTCAATATTAAACACCATTTTTTTTCTCCTAGTTCTAAAAAAGTTTCTTATTATCTTTGATCACGATTTTTTACTTTTTTTTCTGTGGAGATTAATTATGCTCTCCGTGAGGAAATGTTGGGCTGTGCATGATTACCTTGGCCCGAGTTCGATGATTGGGGCTAACTCATGCCGGGCGGGGCGGGCGGAGATGTGGTGGTGGTGTGGGAGGATTGGTGGGTAAGGTGGGGGGGGATTAGGATTGGGGTCAGGGGGGTGATGGAGGATTAAGGAGATAGTGGAGAGAGAAGGATTGGTATTGGGCGAGGCCTTGAGGCATGGCCGGGAGAGTGGCGGATGGCGTCTGCATGTGACCTGGAATAACTCCGGGTCACGTAACGCCATTGATCCCGCCGCGGCCTCCACGTCTCTCTCTCTCTCTCTCTCTCTCTCTCTCATACTAGTGCCATTCATCGTTCGACGGCCAGTTACACCTACCACTCGCATCAGTGTCTCGCATATCAAGCGACAGTCATCCTATCACCACTTCTGTTGGCAGAGCGCATACCAGTTCCATTGGTGCCATGAACACTCGTCGTTTATAATACAAGTGCTCCAGCCCCGTATAGTCACACCATCTTGTACTCAGGACTCATCGTACTCAGTATTCCTCGCACACTGCGCCTCATTGTCACAGTGTATGTGTTTGTTTGGAAGTTTGAATTGATCCCCCCCAGTTCACCCGTTATTCCCATCGTTACTCATATTCTGTGGTAAGGCAACAGAGCCACATTTGTCAAGGGCTTTTGCAAAATCTGCGTGTTCGATTTTCTTCCTCCAACTTCTATATTGTTATATTGAATTTTACCCTCAGTTGATGTACTCTTTGTGATATTGGATCAAGCCAGGCAAGTCGCGTCTTATCACCACTGCCGTATGAGACAACTTGTACCGTAGATAACACTGCTGCTACCAGTTATACCATTACCATAATTATGGTGTACCCGCTACCACTACCGGAGATACCACTGCTGCCTTTCCTGTAGCCACTACATCTGCTTCTGCCATCGTCACCACCACTGGTGTAACAGATACCATCACTCGTACCATTCTACCATTATTCGATTCCCAGCTTATACCATTACCATTGCTATGGCCAGCCTCGCCTGCTGCGGTGGTCTTTCGCCACTGTAGAAAGTAAGATGGTGGTGGTGGTGGTAGGGAACTGAGCTACCTTAAGCGGTGTTAGAATGGTATCAGTAGTGATAGTCATGCCGCTGCTGCCAATTTGAGGTTCATGCTATCATGGTACCACCGGAGCCACCATGGCTACAACCACTCTACCATAGCTTTAGCTTCACGTTATGTATGACCGCCATCCCCACTGGTGTGCCACTTGTAACCCTCTGGCACTACCAGTGCAGGTGCCACTACTACCACCACCACCATCAGCAGAGGAGCAGCTGTCTCCTCAGTGGTGCGGTAAAGGCAAGGATCGGGCTGCGGCCACTATCGATTGAGAGGATAACTTGATGTTTCCCGATGCTGGGGTTTGGCCCCAGACACTTGGGGTGGTGGCCCGGTTCCTGCCATACCCTCCTGGGGTTTGGCCAGGCACATAGTAGTGTGGTGGCCCGGTTCCTGGAGGTCGGTCCAGACGCTAGGGAGCGACTGGTACCTGTCAAAGATCGGGTGTTGGGGAGAAAGATACTTGTTGGGGAAGTGATGATGTGGTGGGATGAGGGAGAATAGTGGGGATCGGTGTTGGAGACCGAGATGGAGAAAGAGAAGGCGAGGGGATGGGACAGTGGTGGAGAGAGAATCTGAAGGCATGCGGTACCACAAACCACCGTTAAACCTCTCCACCACTTCCCTCCAACACAGCACTCCAGCACAGTCCATCACCACAACCTTGCCGCACAACCCTCCACCACACGCTTCACCATAACCCCCGCGGGCACACTTCTCTTTCGCCACAAACGTTTTTAACAACATGAAATGGAGGCCAGAAATGGTCTAATTAACTTTGCCTACTTAATATGAACGGGCGGCCGACTCCGATAGGGCGTAGCATTGTGTACCCTGGAAATATAAATGGCCATGAATACGTTCATATTCCCATCCTGGGAGATGATTACTTCTTCAGCTTTGATAAATCATGGATTTGTTGATCTACAGATATGATTTTTTTCCTCTAATTTATGATGATATCTTGTCTGCCGTTACTGGAAGTAGAAATAGTTTAAAACTTGTGTTACATATTAAATGTGCGTGATTTTTTTCTTTCAACTTGGAGAGAAAATTGTTGTTAGGCTTAAACTGGTATTAGAAAGAAAATGGATTGTGTATAGCATTTAAAATATGTCGAGTGATTAATAAAAGAAAATGTAAGGTCCCAGCGGAGATTAATTCCCTGCGGCCTGGCTCTATATATTAGCAAGGATAGGGGGGGGACCCCTAGGGACGGCAGACTAGGAGTAGATTGGGGGGGGGGGAGTCTGGCTTCCCTGGGCCGCGACGCCTCCCGACCCCAGGCCAACCCCACGTGGTAGGCGTGGTGTCCTCCACGCCCAGCGTAGGAACGTAGATCTTGGGGCGGTGTGTTATACGTACCCCGTTAGGGATTGGGTCTAGGAGACGTAGCTAATGACCTGAGCGTTAAACAGCCACACCGAACGAGAGAGCAACATGGCGTGAGCTTGGTCTGTGCCAGACCCAGCTGTGGTGGGGTAGGAGATCTCCGAAACCATCGTGAGGTATGTAGAAGGAAAGGGAGGAAGAGGGAGGGAGAGAACAGCAGGGTCGAGGAGGGTCATGAGAAGTGAGGGAGGTGAAACCAACGGGGTAGGGAGGAGGGTGCGGAGTGGGTCGGCCTCTCTGGAGTCTGGTGGAGGAGGAGGAGGAGTGGCGGGGTATAGGCGGAGGGAGGGGAGCGGGAAATAAAATTAGGGACGGGAGGGCAATAACCATGACTGCAGGAACGCTGGGCGAGGGGAGGAGGCCACCCCAACTGGGGATGAAAGGGGGAAGGTAATGATATAAATAGGGGGACGTTTACTGGGCGGAGGGGTTAAGGGGAACGAACTATAAATGGGGGAGAGAAATAAGGTAAATAAGGGGGTGGGGCCTTCAGTGAGTGGGGGAGCTGGGAGAAACGGGCTAGAAACCGGGGAAAGGCAGTAATGTAAATAGGGGAGGGGCTGTGATTAGAGAACTTGTAAGGAAGGAGAGGAGAATAAATGTTGGGAATGGGCAGGCGATGAGGATAACCGATAGGATATGACAGCAGCACACACGCTACTGGGCATGCTTGAGTCGGACCTTGGAGAGTTCTTCGCCAAGTGCACCAGACCAGCCCTCATGTTGGGGTTTGCACAGAGTAGGTCAGGAACCTCCAACGCCCCTCGTTGGCCAGACTGTCGCAAGGGTTGGTGGCCTCAAACCGAGCTGCATGGCTTGAGAATAACCCTCGAAAGTTAAAGAAATAACAGGAGGAATAACTATGACCACCAAAGGAGGGTAATAGAACGTGGACGTACTGGACAAGGGATTGGTGGATTTAGGAGAATGAATGAGGAATGTTGTAGGTTTTGCCGACCATTGGATTTGTTCCAGAAACCATCATGGACCAGATGGTACGAGGGGGGGAGGGTTGTGCTTAGTAAGGTGAAGGTGGGTAGTGGTGTCTGAGGGGAGCACGTCACGGGAGGGGAACAGGTACTGTAAAGTAACTTGACGGTTTACACCGACTTCCTCGCCGGGTAGTGAGCCCGACACACTCACCTCTTGGCCGCCTTTGGTGGTGTGTCCCGGCGGGAAATGAGCTCCGTTTGGTGTTTACAGCTCTGAGCTGGAGAGAGAGAAAGAGAGAGTACTTACGAGTGCTTGCAGCGAGATTTTGCCATAATTCAGGGCCAGCGCGTACCGCTCACTGCTGGAAAAATCTAGAATTACGAAGAGTGAGTTACTTGTTGTCAAGTGTTAAGTTTTGAGAGGGAGAGCTTGTATGTTTGTGGACTGAAAACCAACAGCTCAAGTGTGGGTTAGGGAAAAAGAAGAGACAGCGTCCTGTTCTAAAGGAGTGCTACTTGATAGCCACTGAAGCGCTGGCTCCAAAGAGCCAGGGATTAAACGATATGGGTAGTTATTGCTATGGGAAGGGAAGAAAGGAAACTCTGCTCTGGAACTTTGACACATGACCCCTGACCTTGCCTGGGTAAGGTAAGAGGTCGTTAGGGTTTGAGAAGGCAGACATAAGGCTGGCCCTCGACCTTGTTTGAGTGAGTCTAAAGGTGGATAATTTGTGGCACTGAGTTAGTGTTTGGAGGAGGTGGATGAGGCATCGAGGTAAACGGGGAGGGGGGGGGGTACTGAGGACAGGGGGGAGGAGGCGGTAACAACAGCAGGAAGGAGGAGGGATAGGATTTGGGGGTCTTGTGTTGGTGTTGCTGGTGTCTGGGGTAAAAACGAGTTCGGGAAGTTGAAAGACGATACAGTCGGGGAGGAGGAAGGGAGGGGTGGGGGGTGGTAGCTGCCTGAGGTTGGTGTAGGAGGTGGTATAGTGTGTGTATGTTGAGGGGGAAAGGGTGGGGCTGATAGGAGTTCGCAACGGTCTTTACCAGGTGCCGGATGACCCAGGGCCGTTTGTGGCGCCCCCTGGACCGATCATGGACACCGGCCACACCAGCCACCACGACTCTCGCACATCTTGGGTTAGAGCAAGTGCAACCCCCCCCTCCCCTTACCCCCCTCCCCTCACCTCCCCTCCCACCTGCCTACATATGTACACAGATCCACGTACAAGAAACCAGTACACACGTATGTATATACTTTACCGACCTATGCAAAAAAGCAGACAATAATTCGGCAGGTTACGAAGTGACAAATGCAGACACACTTAAATTACCAGATTTAAATCCCAGACAATATGAGTCGCCCTCCTAGTTGTAATCCGGATTAAGCATTTCTGTCTGTCTGGCGCCAGTTCAGTCCGGCTGTAGCTGAGAACTGCACGTCAACAGGACGTGGTTCACGTGGCGGGCGAGGCGTCAGACTTGTATACATACGGACGGGGGCACGTGTGGTGTGAAGCAGCCAGCGCTAAGAGCCTGGACCCGGAGTGGGCCGGGCTGTATAGCCCTTGTGTCGCACACTCCTGCTGGCCAGTGTGTATGTGTGGAGCTGAGCCTGAAGTAAACAGGGTGGATATAGTGGAATATTGGAGGGTTATGGGAGGACATATTGGAGAGGCAGGAAGGTCATATTGGGATATTGGGAGTGGGGGAAACTAGAAAGACATGTTGGATGCGAAATAAACTGAAAAGGTATATTTTGGAAGGATATTTATGGGTACTAGAGAATCACGAGTAACGTGGGAGGTTATATTGGAATAATGGAAAGTTAGGAGTGACCGGGAAAGGCACAGTAGACTATAAAGGAATCAGAAGTAAAAGGTACAACTATTGGAAAGTCAAGCGTGAAGGGGAAGGAACATATTGGGATATTGGAGACTTAGGGTCGTAGAGGAGCAGCCTGCTGTGTGACTGAAGCGTTGATGATAAAGATTATATAAGGACACTGACAAGTAAATAGGAAGCAGATGGAAACGAGTGGAAGAAAACGAAAAAACTGAAAGAAGGAGAGAGAGACATTGGTAAGCGGCAGCTGATTTCTGTGTCCAGCGGTGGAGACCAGAGCCATACATCGCCTGTACCACACTCGGGAACAGCAGCTACACAGGTGATGTGTAGGGCTGATTAACGAGTCCTTCATTTTAATCAGTTATTTGTTAATTATTGTCTTGTTTCATGTGGCTTTGTCGACGTTACTCCACGGGTTCAGAGCATTGTCGAGACTGCAGAATATTCATTGTATTGTACAATTCTGTACGTAGCAGTAATATGGAGGAGTTAAAGATGGCGACCGATGCTGTAGGAATGTTATAATACCGGCAGACGGTTATATAGCGGTGGTAATATGACCGGCTCTGTAGCGACGTAACATACCGCTATTGTCTTTCACCTCCCATTGGAACAAGTTGCTGCATCCTTTTAAACCACACAGGTGCAAAGCAGTGCCTTTAGTTGATAGTGAGGTATGTCTGGCCGTGTATGATGGACACATGATGACGCACAGGACGGTATGTGGGGCCGGGAGGGTGGCCTTACCCAAGCTCTGCTGTAGTGGACTACACCGTCACGCCAACACCACCACCACCACACCAACCTTGTTCCAGGCCACGTACAAACTCCACAGTAACAGGTCATTACACATCATCACAACTAATTTGGATCAAGTTTACGTATGACAATTCCATCGTCTCACTATAACCTTTCTGTAACGAACATACAACTCCTCGTTGTAACTGTGCAGTCCAAAACAAATTCTTGTTGTAGGGCTGCAGTCACAATATAGGTCTTTGCATCGCGAGACAGACACCGGGAGCCTTATTGTAAAGGTTGTAGATGATTGATAACAACCACAGAATTTGTCTTGATTTCCAATTCAAACAGTTCCATCAGGTTGTAACCCAACATATTAATCCTTGAAGATATTACGTCGGGGGCGGGAACCAGAGGTGCCTCAGGGCGGGTGTTTGGGTGCCTCTGTGTTTGGATGGCATTCCCCGCGGCCCAGGTGGGACGTCTAGGCCCCCGCGCTGGTCGAAGCCCAGGTATTGATGGTGTGTTCTGTGGCGCCGCTCCTCCTCCTCCTCCTCCTCCAGCCGGATTAACGTGGTGTCTAGCGGCATTCCCCCGGTGTCTGGACGTGTTCACCGATTGTCTGGCCGTATTCATCGACTGTCGTGCCGTGTCCACGGACTGTCTGGCCGTGTTCACAGACAGTCTTGACCTGTTCACCGACTGTCTGGTCGTGTTCACCGACTGTCTGGACATGTTCACCGACTGTCTGGACGTGTTCACCGACTGCCTGTCCATATTCACCCACTGTTTGGTCATATTCACAGACTGTCGTGCCGTGTTCACCGACTGTTTGACCGTGTTCACCGACTGTCAGGCTGTGTTCACCGACTGTCAGGCTGTGTTCACCGAGTGTCTGGCCGTGTTCACCGACTGTCATGCCGTGTTCACCGACTGTCTTGATGTGTTCACAGAGTGTCTTGCTGTATTCACCGAGTGTCTTGCCGTGTTCACCAAGTGTCTTGCCGTGTTCACCGACTGTCTAGCCGTGTTCACCGCCTGTCAGGCCGTGTTCACAGACTGTCTGGCCGTGTTCACCAAGTGTCTTGCCGTATTCACTGTCTTGCCAAATTCACCGACTGATTAGCTGTATTCACGGACCCTGGCCGTGTCCACGTACCGTGTTCACGTACTTTCTTACTTTTTTTATATACTCGTACTCTCTGACCGTATTCACGTACTTTCTGGCCGTAATCGGGTCGTGTCTGGTAATTCACGTACTGTCTAGCTGTATTCGTGTATTGGCTTATCAAATGCTTGTATCGCCTGTCCTTATTCACGTATTTGGTTGCATGTGCGTATTGTATTATCCAGCCGTACTCCCAACCTGTGCACGTAATGTCTGCCTTGGTTCAAGGGCTGTCTGGCCTTAGTCACATTGTGGCTGTGTTGAATTCACGTACTAGTTACTGACAGAGACTGTATCACGTGTTGGTCGTGCCTGTAGTCACGTGTTGGTCGTGCATAGTCACGTAATTGATTCTGGTCCGTATTTTGTACATTAATGTCATGGATTTGTACGAATTCACGCGCTGGGAGCGGCTGCATTCACGTGGTGATGGTGTCTGTAATCACGTAGAGCCTCCGTCTGCACCACTGGAGGCGAGACCAGTATTTACTGACTGGCAACCCCACCCGCTCCCTCCAGTGATTGTATCAATATTGACGTCTTGTGTCTGGCTCATGTTAGCTATTGGTACTGGCTATATGCACTTCCTGATGGTGACTGCATGCACGTCTTGATGGTGGTTATATGCACGTCCTGTTGCTAGCTATATACACGTCCAGGTCATGGCTGCATGCACATCCTGGTGATGGCTATATGCACGTCCTGGTGCTGGCTTTATGCACGTAAATGTGATGACTGTCTCTCCCTCTCGGCTTCCCTCCCCACTCCCTCCCTCCCTCCCTCTCGCTTTCCTCCCCACTTATTCCCTGGGGGCCTCCGACCCCACTCCCCAGCCTCGGATATGGACATCCTGACAATAGTTTTCACTCATACGTTAAATAAAGCGTTCACACACATCTTGACCCCAGCCAGGGGGAAGGAATGGGAGTGGTGCAGGGGACTGGGTCACCCGGGGCCGAGAGAGGTCACCTTGAGCCGAGAGAGGTCACACTTAAGGAAGGGGGGGGGTCGCCCTAAGGTGAGAGAAGTCTTTTGGTGATGGGGGTCCCCCCAGAAGGGTGAGAAGTCACAATTGGGGAGGGAGGAGTCAGTAAGGGCCGAGAGAACTCACACTAGGGGAAGGGAAGTCACCCTGGGCTAAGAGAGGTCTCACTTAGGGAAGGGAGGTCACCCTGAGCCGAGAATGACCACGCTTGAGAAGGGGGTCACCCTAGGCCTTTGGAAGTCACACTTGGGGAGGGGTCAACTTGCGTTAAGAGAGGTAGCACTTGGGGAGAGGGGTCGCCCTGGGTCGAGAGAGGTCACATTTGGAGATGGTGGTCACCCAGGGTTAAGAGAGGTCACAGTGGGCCGAGAGGTGTCCCCCTGCGCAGAGACACGGCTGGGTAATGTCACAATAGGGGAGACAGAGGTCACACTAACGGGTGGCAGGACCGTATCTGCTCATGCTGTAGCCACCTAGGCACTCTCTCTCTCTCTCTCTCTCTCTCTCTCTCTCTCTCTCTCTCTCTCTCGTCTTTTAAACCATGACCTGCTGCCTGCTGTGACCTTCACTCCTGCTCAGTAGTTGCTGTCTTCCTGCTGGTCAGCAGTGACACTGAGCCTACATTCTGTGGTCACCTTCAATTCATTTAACACTTTTCAGCTTGTTAACTGATTCTGTAGTTTCTGAAATGATCCGGAAAGGAGAAGACAGAAACTTCCACAAGGCTGGAAATTGTCTACACTGTGTGCGAGTTTAATAATTTTCAAGTTGTTAGACGATTTTTATTGTGTAAGAGAAGGTAGATTGTCACTGTAAAAAAAAAAGAAAAATAGATTGTCTTGTGCCTGCGTGTTACTGAATTATTTTCATGAAATAATTTTCTGTTGTTCCGGTGGAGACAGAATAATAAATGATACATAGAAAACGTGAGATTTCCTCGGCTGTCTGCAAGTTATAGATTAATTTTCAAGTTAGACAATTTTTTTGCTCTGAGCGAGAGAAGATAAATTGATAATCCACAGAAAACGGGAGTCAGCTTGGCTTTCGCTTAGTGTCTGAGGTTGTGTGGGTGAACTGTGGGAGTGTGTGGGTGGTGCCGTGGGACGGGTGGCTCGGGAGGAAGAGAATGGCTGTGGATGAGAAGACCAGTGGAAAAGGTGGACGTCAGATGTAAGGGTGGATTGGGGTTTGTGGGTTTTGGAGGAAGAGGAGGAGGAGGGGGGGTGATGTATGGTGATCTGAACACTTGGGTGGGCGGGGGTGGATGTTAGTGCTGACTGGCCGAGTGTAGATGGATGTCTCACTGGATGGTTAACTGATTAGGTGGATGGTAGATTGACTGACTGGATGGAGCAGTGTGTGTGATGAGCGTGTGGATGAGTACAGATGAGTGTTGGTAGTGTGTATAGATGTGAGTGTACATAGCTGTGTTGGTGTGGGTATATAGATGTTTATAGGTGTCTGTATTTGGAAAGAATTATCATCGACACTGTATAGCAGGATGTGCGTAATATATGTAATGTATATAGTGTGTATTATGGTTGGCCATAGGTGTTGCTGGAGTCGGATTGGACCCTTGGAGACGTGGACCCCCTGATAGGCCTTGGGAGGTGGGCAAGGGGGGTGTTAATGCCAGGTCAGGATGGATTTAGAGGGAAACCTCTGGGATGAGGGAGGCCGTGGTAGCTTGAAGGAGGGAGACCCATAAGGGATGATGGGAGGTAGCATGATGGAGGCCCGGCCCCTGGGTTGATGGAAGGAGGCCTGGGTAGCATGATAGAGGCCCGGGTAGCATGATGGAGGCCGGGCTAAATATAAAGAGTATCGTGTTATTAAAGGCCAGCGTAGCAGGCAGGCAATTATGGCGGTGCCGGGGGTCAGGTTGGCCTGGGTCACGGTGCCAGGCCGGTGGGGGAGGGGCTGCCACTCCAGGCACCCGACCGTCTGGCGCCGCCCCGCCCCGCCCGGCCCGGCCCCACCCACCCCACCAGACCCCACCCAACACCCGCAACCGGTTACTTGCCGCTCCTTCCCTCCGCCCCGCCCGGGAACTGGTTCACCGCGGCCCGGCCACCACACCCCTGACGAGCCGATGGTGCTGCCCGCTAACCCCTGACAAGCAGGTGGCGTTCTCCTCTCACCCTTGACCGTCTTGACAAGCAGAAGGTGCTGTTCCCTCACCCCTGACCGTCTTAACAGTAGGTGGTGTTGTCCCCTTTCCCCTGACAGGCAGATGGTGCTTCCCCCATACCCCTGAACAGTCTTGACAGGCAGGTGATACTGTCCCCTCACCCCTGACAGCCTTGACAGTTGGTGCTACCCCCTTAGTCTTGACAGGCCGGTGGTGGTACCCCTGAGAGTCTTGACAGGCGGATGGTACTGTCCCCTCCCTTTTGAAGCATTGACAGGCTTGTGGTTGTGTCATGTTCCTCCCGCTTCGTTCCATTCCACGCCCCCGTGTGGTCCCGTCCTGCCTCATCTCCAGCGATGTTCTCCACCACGACTGCCTGCATCCTCCTCCAAGCCCTGAGAACGCCTCCACCCCCACCCTCCCCCCACCCCCTCGGCTATCGTACACAGCACCCCTACCCGCCATGCTGTCATCCGCAGCGTTCCCTTCCTTTAGGCTGTCATACACAGCACGCCCTCCCCCAGGTAGCCGTACACGGCAGCCCCTCCCGTCATTCTGTCATACACAGCACCCCTTCTCATAAGCAGTCTTACACAGCACCCTCCTCCGCCAGGGCTGTCATACGTAGCACCTCCCCTCCCCAGGCTATCGTACACCACCTCTGCAAAGGGTCTTCCCAAAGGTTATCATACACAGCGCCCCTTCCTCCAGGCTGCCCAACACAGCAACCCTCCCCCAGTGTTGTCATGCACAACACACATTTGGAATGTTGGCGACGCTGTGGCCAACCCTCTGTTGTTTATATCTTGGCTAGCCTTACCTGCAGTGTCTGTCTGGCCCAACCTCGTCTGCAGTGTCTGGCCCAGACTCGTCTGCAGTGTCTCTCTGGCCCAACTTCGTCTGCAGTGTCTGGCCCAGACTCGTCTGCAGTGTCTCTCTGGCCCAACTTCGTCTGCACTGTCTGGCCCAGACTCGTCTGCAGTGTCTGTCTGGCCCAACTTCGTCTGCAGTGTCTGGTCCAGACTCATCTGCAGTGTCTGTCACAGTTGACAGTGTCTGGTTGTCTGCAGTGTCCGTCACAGCTTACAGTGTTCGTCACAGTTGACAGTGGCTGGCCCAATCTGCAGTGTTTGTCACAGCTTACATTGTCTGGCCCAGTCTGCAGTGTCTGTAACAGTTTGCAGTGTCTGGCCTAGCTTAACACTTAATGTCAGACCCATCCCCACTTAAAGTGTCTGGCCCAGCCCCACCTTTAGTGTCTGGCCCAGCCCCACCTTTAGTGTCTGGCCCAGCCCCACCTTTAGTGTCTGGCCCAGCCCCACCTTTAGTGTCTGGCCCAGCCCCACCTTTAGTGTCTGGCCCAGCCCCACCTTTAGTGT
>JAYMFT010014597.1:0-16714 GCA_038088735.1 Panulirus argus | reverse complement strand
GGTCCTACAAGGTTAATGAATATTTCAAAATTCCCTGCTGTCACGAGTGCAAAGTTTTTCAAATGAATATGGTCTCTCATCATAAGGAGATCTTTACGTTCACTTTTAATGAAATACAATGACAATCAATTACTGAAAGGTAAATGAAAAGAACTTTCAAAACCCTCACCTGACACTAATTCGCAACCGATAATTAAATGGCGCTTCTGTCTTTCCACGACATGAAAACACAAATACGAAGTTGCCTGACGCACGACGTCTAACCCCTAATTGCAGGTGCCAGTAATTATTCATCGAATTCCTTAGCAAAATAGAATTTATTGGTTGCTGGTGTGTAAGAATTTAGGGAAATAATCTTTTACTGTTCAGAGGAAAGGTTGTGCGGCAACATGGGATTCATTGAGAAGGAAAATGGCAGAGTGGACGGTTGAAACTACTGAACAGTATCATCAGTCGCTTGGAGTGTGGTGGCAAGGGAGAGAAGATGTGGTGGCGGACATTCCTTGCTTCCAAATCACGCATGCGTTAGTTATAGGATAAAGGGTAATGCTATTATTCGTTAGAAGTGAAATCTATCCTTACACTTAAAACTCCATAAAACAAAATGAGCAAAAAAGACTAAAACAGTCGGTTCATGCCCATGAGAAACGACTCAAATTATGTCTGAAAGTGACAACACCGATTCAAACTACAGAAAATTATTCAAAATGGCCACAATAGTTCAAATCATTCAGTAAAGCAACTCTCCAAATCAACCCTCATCCCCATATTTTATATCATTCAATGAAACAATGTTCCAAATCAAACTGCGCAGCTGATACATTTTCAGCACTACACAAACATATCAGAACACAATCATAAGCTTTTCCTTTATCATAACCAATATATCTAATGAACTGTAATATCATCTAATATACTTGAATATTCGAAGCAGCGGCGACCACAGGAGAAAAGTCTAGGAATAATTGTTGTAGATCTGCATTGATGAAATAAAGGTAACTAGCAAAATAATACAAAACACCCGTCATCAAATGAGAAATTTATATAAAAAGGCGAGGACGCTTACCACAGCAGGGTATTTTGTTGTTGTAAACTTGGAATGAGGTCCGACGTCGCCATTTCGTGGTTCATGTTTCGCCTTATTGAAAGTTTTGTTTACTACATGTCCGAATATTAACTTTCCGTAAAAAACACTGTACAGCTGTGACAGCTGAAATGGTCAAAATAGCATTAACATAGCTAAAAAGCAATTGGTTATGAACTCAAAAATTGTTTCCGTTTGGTGAAATAATATTCAAGCCTCATGGCGCTAAATATCAAGGAAAGTGTGGGATTAACGTTTATATTCATATACTAGTAAAAAAAAAAAATAAAATAACCACAACTACTCCCGTCAGCAGAGATTTTTAACAATATTCAAGTAATTTGAAAACCATGTGGATTTACTATTTGCCAGCCATTGCTGTATATTGTCTATATTATTGCATACCAGACTGAGACGTCACGCAGCAGACGATTGTACATTTTGACCAAGTGTTAATAATGAAAGGTAAATCAACAGAACTTACAAAAATCTCACATGACTCTCCCTCGCAGCCAATATTTAAATGGTGGTTCTCTCTGCCCCCGAACATGTAGAGACAGCAACAAAGTTAACTGACGCTGCTAATAATCATTCATCCACTTCCTTAGCAAAACAGAATTTGTTTGTTGCTGGGGTGTAATAATTTCGTGAAAAAATCTTGTACTGCTGAGAGGGAAGGCTGTGCCGGCAACATGGGATGCACTGAGAGGGAAAATGGCGGAGTGAACGGTCAAAACCACTTAACAATATCATCCTTTGCTTTGGGTGTGGTGGCCAGGGAGTGAGGGTGTGGTGGCGGACGTTCCTCGCCTCCAAACCACGCATGCTGAAGTTAGAGGACTAATGGTAAGGCTCTATTGTTCGTTACAAGTGAAAATTACCCATACATTGAAAACACCATAGAACAGAACGAGCTAATAAAGAATAAAACACTCGACTCATGCCTAAAAGAAGCCACCCAGAAAGTATGGCTGACTGAGAACAAGTATCCGATATCTCGACCACAGTACAGATCATTCAGTAAAGTAATTCTCCAAATCACCCCTCAGCACCTTATTTAATAATCAATAAAGCAATGCCATAAATCACACTGTACAGCTAATATATTCTCAACACATTACACAAACATTTTAGAACACAAACGCAAACTTTTCCTTTATAATAAATTAATTTATGAACTAATATTTTCTAATACACTTCAATACATACAAGAGGACAAAAGTCTAAGAAGAACTGTTATAGATCTACACTGATAAATAGATTAACTAACATAATAATGCAAAACATCCATCATTAAAGGTGAATTCATATAAAAAGGCGAGGGAGTTTACTACATCAGAGTAGATTATTGTAAACTTGGAATGAGGTCCGGCATCGCGTATCCTTCGTTGACATCGTCATTTCGGGGTTCATGTTTCGCCTTATTCAAAGTTTTGCTCACTACATGTCCGAATACTAACTTTCCAGCCAGGAAATCACCGTAAAAAAGCTCTCACTATAGAAGTACAGCTGAAATGGTGAAAACATCGTTATTATAGCTAGAAAGAATTGGTTATGAATTAAAAAAAATACTTTTTTTTTTTTGGTAGGATATAACTCTAGCCAAACGGGTCTAATAACTATGGAAAATGAGTGATTTTGTGCACCAGTTGGTCGTGTACTGTTTAGAAAAAATATTAGTGTGGCGTAGCATGACGTAGAACATTACATCTTCAGTATTCGTTGTCAAGGCCACAGCAAACTATCAAGGATAGTGTGGGATTAATGTGAAAGTTGATATACTCGTAAAAATGAAAATTGATAACTTAAAAACTAACTTACCCCGAGAGCAGAGCTTTTTTAACAGAACTAATTATTTGAAAACACTGTCGATTTCCTACTAACCGCTGATTTCTGTGTATTGTCTACATAATCGTATAACAGACTATGACGTCATGCAGCAGCCTGTTGTACATTTTCACCATATGTCAATATTGAAAGGAAAATCAACAGAACTTACAAAATCCTCACCTGAATCTTCCTCGCAACTGATATTTGAATGACGTTTCTGTCTTCCCATATGACTGTTGGGGTGAAATTCTCGGGAAAAATCTTGTATTGTCGCTTAGTGTGTGGTGACCACGGGGGGAGGATATGGTGGCAGACTTTCCTCACCTCCATATCACGCACGCTGAAGTCAAGAAAGAATACAAAATAAAGCTATATTTTGCGTAACAAACGAAAAATATCCCTACGCTGAAAACGCCGTAGAAAAGAACGAGTAATTGCACATTAAATCTATCGGTAATACCTAAAGAAACAGCACAGAGAATAGGGCTGAGTGAAACAATGATATAAACTATAAACATATACCTGAGAATTGGACAGCAGTACAAATATGGAACACTCTTGAATCCCTCGAGGCCTAGAAGTGCTTAGATGTTTAGCTTAATGTAATGGATATCCTCTAAATTACAAAAGATTCAACTACATACACACTCCTAGTCTGCCGGGGGCATAAAACGAATACAAGTTTCCTTAAAATCATCCATATGCATCAAAAAACTTATACCAAACGCCTGAATACACTGTAATCTTTTCATCCGTTAGAAACTGTCCCACTTCTTGCGCTCCTTTAACAACTCTAAGTAAAGTGAGGGAGGGATGGTGTAGTAGCCAGGGAGCTGAGGGAGCGATGGCTAGAGAGGTAGGGCACAGTGATGTTGGTGACGGAGTGAATGGTAACCATGGACGGAGTGGTACCTAGGGTAAAAGAGCGTTGTGGTGAGGGAGGTTATTGTAGCCAGGGGCCAGGGATTGAGGGAGTGTTGGCCAGGATGAAGGTTCATCTTGATGGTGAGGGAGGTTTTGGTAGCTGTGTTGGTTAAAAGGGAGTGTTCGCGGAGAGAGTAAGAGACCCCCTGGAGCGGAAAATAAACCGGATGGTTTGAACTTTTTCAGCTTACATAAATTTATAATGAAAGTATAAAAGCGTCTTCCAAATGGTGCCTCAACTTCAAGTATGCCGTGGGATTCGTTCGTGTATACGAGAGCGCAAACAATGTCCAACTACGGGAATCACTTCTTTCAAACTATAGATGGTAAACATAGTTTGGTAGGGTTGGTAGATAAGAATTTCACTGAATAGCTTGATTATTCAATAAAATAATCTTATCTTTCCCCGATTTACATAATCCCATTGTCTTACCATAATTACACTCAAACTATTACTTCTATTATCCAAAACACAACACTGCTGCTATCAAAAAAAGTAATTCACTACCACGAGCATTAGCCTCACGTCATTAATATCCTTCTCTATGTATCGCTGCAGAATATACCTCAGCGTACACATACGTCTGCTCAAGACGGTAACGTCCCTCAAAATGGCTATTGACACCGAATACCAACTTCCAAATGAACCATGATATCCTGGCCAGTCACTGACCGCCACATATGGTTTGAAAATTTTCGCCAGTGATAGAATATGATACATGCCGTGTAGGTGGGTTGGGACTGATTACAGCCAATGGCAAGACGATACCAATATGACGTCATAAGAAGGGAAAGCCCCTCTCTCTCTCGGGCAGATCATTGTAAACAATAGGTTAACTGCAATTATACCCATTTATTTGGGTTTTGGTAAATTATTTATGGTTGACACGCACGATTATCCACTCAGAATCTCAACGATTAAATATTGCCCTTTAAATTTCACTTCTTAAACTCAGTCTATCGTATGTAAACTCCAGTCTTTAAAGTACTCCAAATGTCCTACGTCTTCGTCGTAAACTTCGGTATTGAAACAAATATATATTGTTTTCCGTATTGTGTTGGATTCTCTTATTGATATTATATGCCTTTTCTATATTATCAAACGTAAAAGTGCTTATTATTCTTGCTTGTAATTATAATTCCATAACATTTTGGTAGGTACTCCTTTATTTGGTTTGGTGAAAACTGATAACTTGAGATAGAAAATGGTCTTTTTCTTTTCACTGACTCGACTATTTTTCTCTTATATACGCATCGAGTCAACCATTTAGCTTGATGCCTCTCCATGATGCCAGTTGTGCCGTATCTATTTATTGGCTATCATCCTTCATATGTTACGAAATACTACGTTGATGCCCTTGGATAATAGATTATAATAAATATAAAGCCATAGTAACAGAGAACGTATATATATAAATGTCAATGCTGGCCACTCACGCCTGTGTCGGGGAGGAGCCAACCGCTAATCCTCACATTAATCTTTATCATCTTCTCCTGAAGGAAAACGTTTTACAACAGGTTTTAGATATCGTCATAGTGTCTCTCGACTTCACAAGATTATATTATGTCAGGTAACCGCCCACAACCCTTCATGCTGGTCACAAATCAGTTGACTTAAACACTCTGACTAGGGAATGATAGTAGTAATTTTGGCCGTATGCAATAGTTTGAAGGGAAATAATTGTGTTTTTATCTTGTAACAGTATCGTGCAGTCCATATGGATATGATTAACTTATAAACCTAATTTTGAGGCACATAAGCAATTCAAAGTCACATTTTAACACATGACTTGTTTTTATAATACGATTTTAAGTTGGTCCCTTAAATGGTTTCTTAAATTCGCATTTAACATGGACAAAAATATGTCTTTCTGTTCCTGCTAATTTGTTCTTTTGTTCAGATGCTTCATTTAACCTGTAATATGTAACTGTCACTATTTGAAATGTCTGAAACTCACAATACTGAAGTTATGAACCTAGTTTTTTTCTCAATAATCATTTTGAGTTGCTATCTAATCTTCCAATTATGAGCAGTTGAAAATTTGTTTACACACAGCCATTTTACTGGATTATAAAGTTTCAATTTCAATTTGAATAGTTTATTCCTTCATAGAGGAATCGGGATCCTGTATTATATTACCAGAAGCATCTGGCAAGTGTTGCGAGTACATATGAATATAATAAAGGTGCTTACTAAAGCCTAAGGAAGTTAGGATATTCCTTCAACACAACATCAATGTTATTCACAAAATGTCTGGCCAGTATGGGGAGGGTCATCGTGTCTGCGTCAGGGGATCGTGGAGTGGTGGTCCAGTAGGCATCACGGAAGCGTTGTATGTGGAGACATCTAAGAAGGCAGTGGACAAGGGTGCGGCTGTGGGATCTTTTGTATAATGCACAAGCGCGTTGCTCGGGGGAGGCGGGGATGCCAGTCTCCCAAGGAAAGTCATACCCGATGATTATATGGGCAGCAATCACGTCCCTTTTCAGTGACCCTTTCCCATGGACATGCGAGAGGTCAGGGAGATTACGAATGGTGTCATACGAGGTGGGCAGGGAGTACAGGGGGATGGCTGCTTCTCGAGCTTCTCTCTGCTTACGACGAATTTGGGTCCTGAGTTGTAGAACTGTTTAAGGAAAAATGTAGTCATTTACATTTATCATTAATTTCGTTATTCAAATATATATTGCAGTTTAAACAATGCAACAAGTTTGTGATGTTTCATCTTACAAAATACCATAAATCAAGACTTATGTTGTTACTAATACTGAAATTGATCCTGACGTTATTGATAGATTACGAGGGAGTAGTTAGAGGCATATCAAAACCAATCTATGTTCGCGACGTTAACCACTTTAATCACATGCCTCACCTCAGGTGAACATCATAAACATTGCGGGTTTAGTTCGTATTCGTACATGTCATGATCATTGGTCCTGGCCTGGGCTTCGTTACATACACATAATTCCAAGTCTAATTAATGTTATTCTATTTTTCGACCTTTTTAAAGGACGTGATTTTGCAAGATAGATTTTCCTATGTATTTCGACACTTTAATGATATATTGATGAAAATGGACGTTATCTGTTGTATCTGTTGTCGAAATGAATGAGGCAGCTGAATGGAGGCGGTAATTTAGCTGGTCACAGTTGGCTATTCGTAGCCAAATAGCTGGGCTTCCTAGAACGGATTTCCTACCCATAATGTATCATATACATATAGTTAAGCATTTCACGTAAATTATAAACTTTTAAGCCGTGGAATCTGTAAGAATAGCATGTTGCCTCAGTGTGTTCTTTGTTCTTCTGAGGAAGATTCTTGGGTCGAAATACGAGTCAAAAACAGAACTCAGTCTCCTGCTGGTGTTTCCTTTGCTGACCTACTTTATTCTGTCCTGTAAATCGCATCGAATACACGAAGTGTGAGGATTGTAATAAAAAAATATGATTACCAACACCTGTATAACTAATTGCAAAAAGAAGCTAGTATCCCAAAGTTAGCTAACTAAATAGGAAGGGAAATTAAGATGACCTCCCTTCCGTTACAGTTACATACCAGATGATGTTTGAATGCATAATCATACCTTATCTTATCTTAATTTGCTAACAGCAATGACAAAGTTCCACTCTTCCTAAACCTTGGTCAGGTTCGTGGACACTAGTGTACAATGCCGCTGGCCGATATTTTTTGCATCATCACTAACATGAGAGCAGTTTTTTAAAACGCAGAATGTCGAAATAATGTACTCACATGTCGCATTGTCAGTGTCAATCGATGAATTGCAGATTTTTCACCTACCTGCAGAGGGAAGTGAAGGAATAGTTAAGAAGAAAACAAACCAGCAAGTTCATCATACAAGTATCTGTCACAGATACATGAGCACGTAAGTGTTATCAGTATATTACCTTATTATGGTGACGAGGATATCCTTGGCATCACACTGGCTCAGATCCACGAGAGGGCATAAAAAAACAGGGACCACCGTGCCTGAAACAACAGAACACACGTTACTATTTCAACTGGTAACGGTACTTACTACTTGCTATCAGTTCCATGCAATACATGCTCTTAAAATTTTTTACTTTCATATATTTTTCTCAAATACTCTGATACAATGGGAAACTTATAACTCCGAGAATGTTAAATGAAATCTACAAAGGATGCCAATTTTGATCAGACAAGGAGATAACCATGGTTGAAAATAGATAAAATACTTTCTATTCAATAAAAAGTTTTCAGTCGCATCACGAATAAAACTGAGGAATGAAAAAAAATGCAAGTGGTTTGTGAACACCACGTACTCTCATGCTTAATTAAGCAGCAGACATTTTATCAACGACTCATTTGTTAACATTCAGAAATATGAAAATTACCTAGTAAAAAAACTTCAATTTATACGAAACTTTTAACAGGGACTATATAACACTTAGACGCGTATTTATGGCATGGTAACAACTCTGCTTTTGATGATAATTTACCCCGTCTTTTCATATACTTTTGAAAATTAAAAGAGATATTAATGTTTGGTTTAAAATATATCGTGATTAGAGCCAGAACCTACCAGCTATTCACTTTCCCATAGAACTGCAACCGCACGGACCTTACCTCACAGGTCTTCCCTCTCCACCGCTGACACTAACAACTCTACCAACCCTCTCGCCTTGTACTGAATTCACTCCCACTCTCACGCAACTCGGCAAGTCTTCCCATCTCCCACACTGAAGTCTGCCGTACTAACGAAGGTTTGAATTTTGACTGATGCTGAAACCCAAGAGCTCCCTAAGTGAACCGCCTCCACGATCTTATATGATGAGACTATGGTCATCGAATATGATTTTATGGACTTGGCTTCTCCGTTATCTCACCCCGAACACATCACACGACTAGAAAATCTAAGCATAAAATAATGAAAACTTCGTCAAATCAAATAAAAGCTTAGTCAAATGGTGTTTAAAAAAAGTATGTTGTAGACCAGACTCAAAAAAGTTATCTTAAAAGAGCATAAAGATCAAAATGATTAAAGGTATACAGTTCAACGTGTTTCATTACAAAAAGAAGTGCTCGCTGGCCGATAGCCACTCTCTTAGGAAAACAATTTAACAGTACTGTTCAAAGGTACACATCGATCACCAATGACCGTAAAATCAGATACAATGTCTTCACCTCACGGTAATCGCCAGATGCCTAGCATGAGGGATTAGCCATTCTCCTGCGCTATACAGCTAAATTGAATTTCTCTCAAATCTCCGGCATACCCAATACCTTGCTGTCAAAATCCTAACTCTACTCTGCTCTTTTAATGATTCATCTGTACCACACCAACCAGACATAACACCGGTATCTCTTGACGGAACCTACACAAACTTCAATTGCATTCCCATACCCATATACCTCTTGGCTGACCTAAAACTTCGGCGTGGAAATTTTCACCATAGCAGTAACAGGAACACAAACAACAACCTTATTTGCCCAAGAGCAAACAATTACTGTTGTGTATAACGAAAGGAAACAAACACCCACCATCCGCAGCCGATTTCCACAGACCATTCCTTGGATTTTCCCTGTCCACTTCATGAGCTGTGGCCTTCAATGTCCACTTCATGTCGTGTCCTTGTGGTGTAAGACACTTTCTCTGCACAGCGCCTTAATCGTGTCCAGTGGATAGGAAAGACTTACCCGATGTAGCACAACAATATTTTTACACTTTACGCCCCCCAAAAAAGTACTAAATTTGTTATATGGGATCGCTGGATCTAGCTTTTGAATTGCACTTTCACATATATCACTAAGCTCGCAAATAACTATGGACTTTAAATTCGTAATATAATAAAGATTAATCGCGCGGGAGCAGACATTCTCCGGAGGTGACCTTAGATTCTGTGTGTGTTATCGCGCCTGTTTATCAAAGGGCACGCTCAGGGGTAGTGGCTAAGTGAATTTACGACTCGTCACGTTACTTCGCGATTATTAATCATCCGGTCAGAGAACAACGCCCTTTTGATTTGGCAGATAATCGCTCGATACGCTGCCTGGGTTGCAATTTATTTTCCAAATGCTATTTCATTTGAATCGGACGATTTTGCTTAGTTTCCGCCACAAATCACTAGTTTATGTCTCTTCCCCACGAGTGACTATGAGAGAAAAGAAGGTCAAAACGTTTGAATCACATCAAACACCAACGGAAAACATATTGCTCACCTAAAAATCCTTGTCGGTCGTAAACTTTAAAATTACCTTCGCCTTTAACACCTGGTCATTCGTGTAAGATGTCTGTCCATCTGTACGATGTAAAAGTTTACCCGAATGAAACTTCTTCCATAAACTCGTTCTTTATGAAAAGAACTCAAAGTGATAAAACTGCAAACCAATTGTGTAAACTAGATTGACCCTCTTGTTACAAATTCCACATATAATAGAACTGCAAAGTTACAATTACAGCTGTGATCTAATTTAGAATTCTTCCAAGATATTTCGAATAAATTCATCATTGGCAATAACACTGCGGCCGGCTCCAAGGCTCAAGGCGCCGTGTAAACGATCGGTTTGTCCATTCCACAATATTAAGTCCTAAATTTTCCTGTTCCCCGAGAACATGGCTTTCTTTGATATTCAATAGATTTAAAGTCTTATTCCCCACAAGTATAGAGGAAATGGAATTGTTGACAGTAAAATAACTGCTATATAAAAACATTTCATAGATCATCGTTCCACAGAAAACCATAAAATACGCAATAGAATAAGTATAAGCCAAAGCCAAATTCACACTTTCAGATGACCGAGGCTAACTAGGTCTCGATGGTTCGTGGTCATAACTGTTACATTGACATAATATGAAAGTCATGCAAACATGAACCTACATTTCTCGAATACATACTACGTATACTTCCTCCTAATGCAGCAAAGTTCCTCATTTTGGTCTGTAAAATCATATATGATAATTCAGACGGTCATAGACGCAGCGAATTTCCCCGCATACCAGGAAACTTTCCGATGATTAAACTATCTAAGATATAATTTCTTTCATTTATATCATCAATGTACAATCCTCAGTCTCTCTGCCACCCTTCACTCACCTCTTCTCTCTCCAGTTAATTTGCTATAACACCACTTAGGTACAACCTTCTCGAACAAGCGCAACGCTGGCAATTAAATTCTAAATCTTTGTTATGAATCCTGAATGAACCCATTCACGACCTGATTCGAAGCAGCTTTGGAGCTTCACTGTTTTGTAAAACGTTGTCTCATTTCGCTGGCGCGACTTTGGTCATATCTCTACAATTCAAAGTTAAAAGATAAATCGTTAAATTTTTAGTGTTTTTGTACCACGTAATAGCTTTATCAGTGCCACTGAAGGATTGTGATTCCTATTGCTACGTTTTCCCGAAGTGTGTTTCATTATTCAAGCACAAACATGATTAGTCAAAGCTATGAAACACGTCAAAGTTTAGATTAAACTATAATATTGCTAAACGAGTTAATCCTCCAGGTCTCTTGTATCTTTTTCAGTCATTATGAACTTAAAACAAGAGAAAATAGTCATATGATTTACATCACCTGCTATAAAGTTTTCCTGAACTTAAAACTGATAACCAGTGTTAAGGTGGGTCTTGATATGAGTATTCCAATCCGAACGAGCAGATATCGCAGAGCAGAAATCTGCTAGTAAATACCCGTCACCGACCCTAGCCGAGCTCGCCAAATTGTTTACATCACTTGCGGGGAAATATTATTTTCTCAAAAGCATTGTGTTGTTCGTTGGTGCGTAGTCTGGAAGGGTGTTTGCGCTCTTCTCAGTGTTCGATGTGTATTATTTTTATCATAAAGTGGTAGAAAGAGAAAGGTTTAATTTGATAGTTTCTTTGTATTCCTAAGAAATGAAACTGACATTTTGTGATTATGTAATTCCCGTTTCCTGTTCCCCACACATAATATTATCATAGCCTGTATCTTTATAACACGTGTAGTATTTGAATATAGTTAAATATTATCCTTAAAATTATTACCTTTATGTAATACTTCAATGCTTGCTCCAATCAGAGCAATGCATGTTTTTGCATAACATCACACCAGTACGTTGCGTGGATACATTGAATTTACACTGCGAGCTCCTATAAGGGTCTCCTGAGGCTAAAACTCGTCGAGTTACATCCAAACAATTCACCGGAATGGCTCTTCGTAATGTTGTATATATTATATATCACATTTTTGGGTCCTACAAGGTTAAAGAATACTTCAAAATCCCCTGCTGTCATGAGTGCAAAGTTTTTCAAATGAATATGGTCTCTTTCATCACAAGGAAATTTCTACGTTCACTTTTAATAAAGTACAATGACAATCAATTACTGAAAAGTAAATCAAGAGAACTTCCAAGAACCTCACCTGACTCTCACCCGCATCCGATAATTAAATGGCGGTTGTCTTTCCACAATATGTTGCCTGACGCACGACTTCTAACCGCTAATCACAGCTGTCAGTAATTATTCATCGACTTCCTTAGCAAAATAGAATTCATTGGTTGCTGGTTTGTAATAATCTATGGAAATAATATTGTACTGTTCATAGGAAAGATTGTGCCGGGAACATGGGATTCATTGAGAGGGAAAATGGCAGAGTGGACGGTTGAAACCACTGAACAGTATCATCAGTCGCTTAGGGTGTGGTGGCCAGGAAGAGAAGCTGTGGTGGCTATCATTCGTTACAAGTGAGATCTATCCTTACACTGAAAACACCATAAAACAGAAGGAGCGAAGAAAGACTAAAACAATCAGTTCATGCCCATAAGAAGAGACTCAAAGTATGACAAAGTGAAAACAACGATACAAACTACAAACAAGTATCCAAAATGTCGAAAACAGTACTTATTATTTAGTAAAGCAACTCTCCAAATCAGCCCTCATCACCTTATTTTATACCTTTCAATAAAACAATGTTCCAAATCAAACTGCGCAGCAGATACATATCAGAACACAATAATAAGCTTTTCCTTTTTCATAACCAATATATTTAATGAACTGTAATATCATCTAATATACTTGAATAATAGAAGCAGCTGCGACCACAGGACAAAAGTCTAGGAATAATTGTTGTAGATCTGCACAGATGAAATAAAGATAACTAGCAAAATAATACAAAAACACCCGTCATTGAATGAGAAATTTATATAAACTGGCTAAGGTTTTTACCACAGCAGGGTTGATTGTTATTGTAAACTTGGAATGAGGTCCAGCGTTGCCATTTCCTGGCTCATGTGTCGCCTTATTCAAAGTTTTATTCACTACATGTCCGAATATTAACTTTCCAGCCAGGTAATCATCGTAAAAAACTCTGTACAGCTGTTACAGCTGAAATGGTCAAAACAGCATTAACATAGCTAAAAAGCAATTGGTTATGAATTCAAAAACAGTTTCCTTTTGGTGAAATAATACTCAAGCCACACGGCGCTAAATATCAAGGAAAGTGTGGGATTAACGTTTATATTCATATACTCGTAAAAAAAAATAAAAAATAAAATAACCACAACTAACTTCTCCTGTCAGCAGAGATTTTCAAAAATATTCATTTGATTTGAAAACCATGTGGATTTGCTATATGCCAACCATTGTTGTGTATTATCAATATCATGTCATATCAGACTGAGACGTCACTCAGCAGAAGATTGTACATTTGACCAAGTGTCAAAATAAAGACTAAAAAAGTCGATTCATGCCTAAGAGAAGCCACCCAGAAAGTATGGCTGACTGACAATAAGTATCCGAGATCTCGACCACAGTACAGATCGTTCAATAAAGAAATGCTCCAACTCACCCCTCAGCACCTTATTTGATAATCAATAAAGCAATGCGCCAAATCACGCTCTACATCTAATAGATTCTCAGCACACTACACAAACATTTCACAACACAATCGCAAACTTTTCCTTTATCATAAACAAATTGATGAAATAATATTTTCTAATGCACTTCAATACATACCACAGGACAAAAGTCTAAGAACAACTGTTATAGATCTACACTGATAAATAACATAACAAGCACAATAATGCAAAAATATCCATCATTAAAAGGTAAATTCATATAAAAAGACGAGGGAGCTTACTACATCAAAGTAGATTATTGTAAACTTGGAATGAGGTCCAGCATCGCGTATCCTTCGTTGACACCGTCATTTCGGGGTTCATGTTTCTCCTTATTCAAAGTCTTGTTCACTACATGTCCGATATATTAACTTTCCAGTCAGGTAATCACCGTAAAAAAAGTCTCACTATAAAAGTCACATATGAAATGGTCAAAACAGCATTAATATAGCTAAAAAATTGTTTGATGAAATAATACTCTAGCCAAAAGGTTCTAATAGCTATGGAAAATAATTGATTTTGTGCATTAAATAGTAGTGTAATGTTTAGAAAAAAAATTAGTGTGGCTTAGCATGACGTGGAACATTACATCTTCAGTATACGGTGTCAAGGCCACAGCAAACTATCAAAGTTAGTGTGGGATTAACGTAAAAGTTGATATACTCGTAAAAAGTTAAAATCGATAACTTAACCACAACTAACTTCCCGCGACAGCGTAGCTTTTTTAACAAATATCAGAATGTGAAAACTGTGGATTTCCTACTTACCACTCAATTCTGTATATTGTCTCCATTATCGTATACCAGAATAAGACGTCACGCAGATGCCTATTGTACATTTTGACCATATGTCAATATTGAAAGGTAAATCAACAGAACTTACAAAATCCTCACCTGAGTCTCCCTTGCAAATGATATTTGAATGACGTTTCTGTCTTCCCATGTGCATATAAACACAGCGACGAAGTTGCCTGACACACCACGTCTAATCCCCAGTCAAAACTGCCAATAATTATTCATCAACTTCCTTAGCAAAATAGAATTGTTTGACTGTTGGGGTGAAAATCTCGGGAAAAATCTTGTATTGTTGCTTAGGGTGTAGTGACCAGGGAGGGAGGATATGGTGGCAGACTTTCCTCACCTCCATATCACGCATGCTGAAGTTAAGAAAGAATACAAAATAAAGCTTTATTATGCGCAACAAACGAAAAATACCCCTACGCTGAAAACACCGTAGAGGAGAACGAGTAATTGCAGATTAAATCTGTCGGTAAAACCTAAAGGAACAGCTCAGAAAATATGGCCGAGTTAAACAATGATATAAACTTCAGACATATACCCGAGATCTGGACAGCAGTACAAATATGGAACACTCTTGATTCTCTCGAAGCCTGGAAGTACTTAGATATTTAGCTTAGTGTAATGGATATCCTCTAAAATACAAAAGATTTAACTACATACACACTCCTAGTCTTCCTGGGGCATATAACAAATACAAGTTTCCTAAAAATCATCCATATGTATCAAAAAACTCGTACCAAACACCTGAATACTCTGTAATCTCATCCATTAGAAACTGTCCCACCTCTTGCGCTCTTTTAACCATTCTAAGTAATGTGAGGGAGGGTGTAGTAGCCAAAGAGCTGAGGGAGAGATGGCTAGAAAGGGAGGGCACAGTGAAGATGGTGACGGAGTATGTGGTAACCATAGACGGAGTGGTACCTAGGGTGAAAGAGCATTGTCGTGCGGGAAGTTATGGTAGCCAGGGGGCAGGGAGTGAGTGAGTGGTGGCCAGGGTGAAGGGGCATCTTGATGGTGAGGGAGGTTTTGGTAGCTGTGTTGGTTAAAAGGACATGTTCACGGAGGGAGTAGGAGACCCCCTTTAGCAGAATATAGCCCGGAGGGATTAAACTTTTTCAGCTTACCTAAATATATAATAAGAGTATGGCAGCTTTTGCAAATGGTACCTCATCCTCAAGTATGTCGTGTTATTCGTTCGTGTAGAGAGCGCAAACAATGTCCAACTACAGATATCACTTCTTTCAAACTATAGATGGTAAACATCGTCTGGTAGGGATGGTAGATAAGAATTTCACGGATTCGCTTGATTATTCAAGAAAATAATCATATTTTTCCCCGATATTCATAATTCCATTGTCTTATCGTAATTACACTCAAACTATTACTTCTATTATCCGAAACACGACACTGCTGCCGTTAAAGAAAAAGCAATCCACTTCCACGAACACTAGAGTCGCGTCACTAATATCCTACTCTATGTATCACTTCAGAATATACCTCAGCGTACACATACGTCTGCTGAAGACGGTAATGTCCCTCAAAATGGCTATTGACACCGAGTACCACATGGTTTGAGAATTTTCGCCAATGATAGAATATGATACATGCCGTGTAGGTGGGTTGGGACTGATTACAGCTAATGGCAAGACGTTCCCAACATGACGTCATAAGAAGGGGACGCCCCTCTCTCTCGGGCAGCTCATTGTAAACAACAAGTTAACTGCAATTATACACACTTATTTGGGTTTTGGTAAATAGATTATGGATTAGAAGTACGATTATCCACTCAAAATCTCAAATACTAAACATTGCCCTTTAAATTTCACTTCTTAAACTCAGTCTATCGTGTGTAAACTCCACTCTCTAGATTACTTCAAATGTCCGACGTCTCCGTTGAAAACTTCGGAATTCAAATCGAAATATATATTTTTCCATATTGTGTTTGATTTATTCTTATTATATGCCCTCTCTATATCATCAAACGTAAAAGTGCTTATTATTCTTGTTTGTAATTATATTTCTATAACATTTGGATGGAAACTCCGTTATTTAGTTTGGTGAAAAGGATAACGCGCGATAGAAAATGGTCTTTTTCTTTTTACTGACGAAGACTCCAGTCGTGCCGTGTTATTTACTGACGATACTTGAACATACTTGGTATTACTATAACATCCAATCTTTCTTGGAAACCCCACATTATGGGAATAGCTAAGGCTGCCTCC
>JAYMFT010014586.1:0-16715 GCA_038088735.1 Panulirus argus | reverse complement strand
TATAAAGGAGCTGCCACGTATGTGTCAATAGGCATGCTGCAGTTATCCTACTTATCTTGTGTTATCTTGTGTATAACGTTATCAGGTATGGCAGAAAGACGAGGACATCGTCGCGAGCCACAGGCTAATAATAAACCCGACGTTATGTTACAACGAGGCACGATTATTGGCCGTTATCAAGCCAATCAATCCATAAGTCTGCTAAGCCGAGAAATGGGGATTAGTAGGAATGCCGTCAAGCGGTGGATTCGACGCTACGAAGCGGAGGGCCACGTCAATACCCGGCCACGACCAGGACGACCACGAGTCACAACTGTGTTAATTGCAAAGACCCACACATTGCGGTATCTGGCCAGTGCCCGCGAAGGAAGGAACAACTTCGGACAACCAGACAGACTTTCAACTCCACCGGCTCCTCCCTCAGCACCAACCAAACCCAATCCTACGCAACGGCAGTCAAGAAACCATCCTCCACCCAACCTTCCACCCCTACCACTATCCCCTAAAACCTTACCGACCTTCATGCAAGGATACACGCCTGCTACCTCAAAGCTGTCTACTACAGCATGGGGATCAGACGCGGACTTTGATCAACTGTTCGACAAGTTCTTATAGAACATAACAACCTTCCTACCTCACCTCCGCCACCCCCACCCCGATCGTAAAGTAAGAGGCCCCACGCCACCATCGACACTACCTCCAACCCTCTCTCACCACTCCAACCCCTAGCCCACCCTACCTCCCATCCTCCAACGCATCCCCCGATACCACCCTCCAATCCACCCGTCCCAACCCTCCAAACAAAAATCTCCACAAGCAAAATCCAATCCCACACCTCCTCCCTCCAACACAGCTCCAGCCATCTCGTCCCACACCTCCACCACCAACCCCTCTCCTCTCCCCTCCCACCGAACCCAACCTTCCCGGAGGAGGAAACACACTGCCAAACCCTAATGAAACACCCGAGGACCCCCCTTGTTCACGCTACCGTCAACTCCGGGATCGAAATTCATATTTTAGACGACAACCTGACAGGACTCTACTCGCCCCAAGACTAGGCACAACACCAAGACCATGACTTAAGATGTAAACGGCATGAAAGTGGCCATTTTAGACCCAAAACTTAGGAAGAATATATCCTTCCAAAAGAATGCTTCAGATCTTACAATTTATCGTGTTCAGCTACTACAATACTCGTCACCTGATTGCTACCCTCGTCGAGGAAGAACGCCCCGAAGCTGTCATCCTGAACAGCACGTGTATCACAAATGGTCACAAAGTCAGACACTATGGATAATACACGTGCCGTCAGTCTCCATACGCTTAGCACGAGGGAGTCGCTATACTCATACTCGCCACAACTGAACACGGATATCTGTCCACTACTTAGCACTTCCAACACTTCCTAGCTATCAAACTGTACGCATCACATGGCCCTATCATTCTATACGCACGACCTAACACTAACATCCCACTACACGACCTATATACACAGTCTTCGACCACTCACATATACCCGTCTGTCTTCTAACTGACCTCAACGCTCACCCCAGAACATTCCATCATACCAGAAACAACGCTCACGGCGATGACCTCTTCTCTCTACACTCCCTCAAACGCCTCAACTTTCTCAGACCCGACTTCCACACTTGCTTTACTTTACCGGCGCAGGAGGAAAAGGCAGACCAGACCTGGTCTTCTCAAACAGCCAGCAACTTTCTCCGTCACTATCTGACTCCAGGGCCCAAAAGCGGCTCGGATCACATCCTTCTTATTCTCCACCTTTTATCTACCCCCTATGCTCTTCCCATCGCCCTCAAGATATCAATACAAAAATGCAGACTGGGGCAACTTTAAAGACATTCTCAACAACCACACTTACACAACCAACTATGAAAACCAGCCAATTACACTAATTGACAAAGAAATTGACCACAGTCATCAGGCAATCTTACATGCTGCAGATGAATGCATTCCCAAAACCACATATAAACTGAGGTACTCTTTCGTTCCTTCTCCTAAAGCAGAAAGATCCTCCTCTCGAGCTACCGTGGACGATTCGACCAAAAGAATCATCCGCTAGGCCTAGTTCAGTGGGACCTCGCCTCCCTACCCCAACACACACTCAACAGCCTAAGAGAAGACCATGACAGACACAGGAAATCTCTAATCAACTCCCTTGGTACACAACGAATAAAGTCCCCACGAGACTTCTGGAATAAAACCTAAATACTTAAGAGGACTTCCAAAACAGACCAACGGTTTACGAGACAACACAATACACCAAAACCCACAAGACATTGTTAACATTTCCCAGAGACACTGGGAGGGCGTGTCTCTCACCCACACCCTAGCACACGAAAACATCCAACTCGTTACAGACTATATACAAAACAGACAATCCCACTTCTACCCACACAAACTCATACACCTACAATCCCACACAAACGACCACCTACTTACAACTCCTGTAACCTCAAACGAGGTCAAATTTATTTTGCTCAATTAACCCAAAGAAGCCCCAGGTAACTCTGGAATCGGTTACCAGTTAATGACTCGACTCCCCGACAAGACCGTAACAGATACCACTGCCCTCTTCAATGCTGCACTAGCCTCAGGCTATTTTCCAGGGAACCTGAAGACAGCAACGACTATAATGATCCCCGAACAAAATTAAAGTAATCAGGACCCCCTTAACTATCGACCAATCAGTGTGCTCGAATCAATCGGGAAAGCTTTTGAAAGAATAATTAGTAACAGAATCAGACTACAGGGAAAGGGTCACGGAAAAGGGACGTGACTGCTGCCCGTATCATCATCGGGTATGACTTTGCTTGGGAGACTGGCATCCCTACCTCCCCCGAGCAACGCGCTTGTCCATCATGCAAAAGACCCGACAGCCGCACCCTTGTCCACTGTCTTCTAAGATGTCCCAGCACACAACGCTTCCGTGACGCCTGCTGGACCACCACTCCACGACCCCCTGATGGAGACACGATGATCCTCCCTGTACTGGCCAGACATTAAGTAAATAACATTGATGTTGTGTTGAAGGAATATTCTAACTTCCTTTGCCAGATGCTTCTGGTAATATTGTACAGGGGTACCTAGTGACAGCACTAGGATCCCGATTGTACCCGATTCCTCTATCAAGGAATGAAATATTGAATATGAACTGAACTGAATAACGGGGCAATGGAACTTCGTTGAGTAACGGGCAGTGGGACGTCACTGAGTAACAGGGCACTGGGACGTCGATGAATAACTGGGCAGTAAGGACGTCGCTGAGTAAGAGGGCAGTGGGACCTCACTGAGTAGCACGGCAGTGGGACGTCGTTGAGTAAGAGGGCAGTGGGACCTCACTGAGTAGCAGGGCAGTGGGACGTCGTCGAGTAAGAGGGCAATGGGACCTCACTGAATAACAGGGCAGTGGGACGTCGCTGAGTAACTGGGCAGTGGGACGTTACTGAGTAGCAGGACAGTGGGACGTCACTGAGTAACAGGGCAGTGAGACGTCGCTGAGTAAGAGGGCAGTGGGACGTCGCTTGGCAACAAGACTGGGCAACAGGTACTCGCTGCAGGGAAACTTGGATGTGAACGTATCTGGGCAATTCGACGTCGCTGTTGGAACAAGTGGGTAAACACGACTATCCTCTTTATGTTCCTTAACATCTGAGTTTTCCACCACAGTCTATGGTCGTTGAGAAAGTGCGTTATTATGGATCACCTAACGAACGGTTTCTAGTTGCATTTTTGTCTTCAGAAATAAATCACTCTGTGGAGCCGTATAACTGAACATAAGGGAAAAATGGAAACTACAGAGGGTCTTCTGGCCCGAACGAGCCCGGCTTCTGTTTACACTCAGCACTGTTTCTTGTTAGATTTAATGGCTATCGACTGCTGGGCGGCCAGCACAGCCTACCTTCTCAGCGTTCCAGTGGCGACGGGCAGTGTCGGTCGTGCTCCCAGTGGCTGTGTGTATGACTATCCGTCCCTCCCGGCGCTTACCCCAGACTTGAGGCTTCACTCTAACCCCGCTCCTCGAACCACAACTCTTCGCACTTTTTTCTTCGCCTTCTTCCTGCAGTCTGGAGTTGAGCAATGGTACTTGTGCTGAGGAATGTTTGAAAAAAGAAAAGGAAACGTATTTTTTTTTTATCGTTTTTACACGGCTATTGGCACTGCAAGAAATGGAATAATCCAGGGACAGTGATCACCGTAACCGGACCTGGAACTAAAAAAGTCGAGGAGGTAAACATTTCTTTAGTCAGGGTCGACGTTGGGCAACGATGCAAAAATCACGGTTGTTCGACCGCACCAGAAATCTTTTGCTACAGACGAAGCAGAAGGAAAAACACGAGAAAATACAATATAAGATCCAGCAGAAGAACAAATTAGCAAGAGCAGAAACTGGTCTTGTTATAAGTTGTTGTAGATGCATTTAAAAGAAGAGGGAGTGTGTCATGTGTAATATATTCATGGTCGGCTCTCCCGGTGAAAGACAAAAGTGAAAACAGAAAAAGCACAACCATTCACATGTGTCCTGCTCCACTACTCACTCGTCCTACTCTACCCATATGTCCTGCCCAACCACCCACGTGTCCTGCCCCACCAACCACGTATCCTGCCTCTCCAGCCAATTGTCCTGCTCAACCGTCCAAGTGTCCTGCATAAGTCCTTCCCCACCAACCAAGTGTCCTGCCTAGGTCCTTCCCTACCACCCACGTGTCTTGTATGTGTACTGACCCACCACACCACACATGCGACCTGCATATCTCCTGACCCACGTGTCCCGCTGTAACATCCACGTACCTTACCTCACTTATCTGAGTGTGAGTAACCTCTGTGAGCTGGTGACTGCTGTGTATTAGTGGCTTATGTGAGCTGGTGGCTCTGTGTTGGTGACTTCTGTGAGAATGTGGCTCCAGTGTGCTGGTGTCCTCTGTGAGCTGATGGCTTCATGCTGGTGAATTTTGTGAGCTGGTGGGGCTGTATTAATGACCTCTGTGAGCTGGCGCCTCTGTGTTGGTGACTTTTGTGATCCAGTGGCTCTGTGCTGGTGACCTGTTTGGCTTCAGTGTATTGGTGACGCTTAGAATTTGGTCCTCACGAGAGATGGATCATAAAATGAGTTTTCACGAACATCTCTGACTGTTGATTCTCTTATCACAATGATATATATATATATATATATGGTTTCACTTTTCCAAAAGAAGGAACAGAGAAGGGGGCCGAGTGAGGATTTTTTCCTCTAAGGCTCAGTCCTCTGTTTTTAACGCTGCCTCGCTAACGCGGGAAATGGCGAATATGTGAAAAAAAAATATATATATATATATATATATATATATATATATAATTTATTCTTTATACTTGATCGCCGCATCCCGCTTCAGCGAGGTAGCGCCAGGATACAGACGAAGAAAGACCCATCCACTCATATTCACACATATATATACATACACGCTCTTATATGCACAGTACATACATATACATATCAGCTTATACAAATATACATACACATGCATATACACACGTACATATTCACACTTGCTTGCCTTCATCCATTCTCGGCGCTACCCCACCCCACAGAAAACAGCATCGCCACCCCCTGCGTGGTGATGGTCGCAGTAATGGGAATTTCAAACACACAGTCTCCATTTTCTAAAATGACTTTCACGTATCGCTCAAGGGCGAAGTTTTTACCGCCCGCTGCCCTTTATGGGAATGGCTGGCAAAAACCTAGACCAACACAAAAACCAGCCCGGCATGTCAACACTGGCGATTTCATGTGGAGGCGGATGTTCACAAGGTTTCTTCAGATAGAGATACTTTTTGCTACATAATTGTATTCCCGCGAAAAGAAGTAAAAAAAAAAAAATTGCAATGCTCTGTAAACACGAGCAGATTCCGCACCACGCGGGGCCTCACTTGATGCCTCGGAGCTAGGCTAACGTGACGTTGTCAATCTATTCGCCAAGTATCCGTCTGGTTAAAGTCCCTTACTTGTCTTAGGACGTCCAGATCTCTTTCCCCTCCGGCTAGATCTCACTTCCCCAGCATCACTAACAACTCTGTAATACCCTATGTTGGGGTAGTGGGCCAGCACTGACCTGAGCCAGTGAATGTGACGCTGTTAATGTTAACTGTCCACAGTAGAAAGTAAACCTTGACTTGCCACACTGAAAGAACTTAGCATGAATGTATCCTTTTCCAGACTAGCCACACACACACACACCTCCGTGGTATATTGGTTAGCGTTACTAACCATGATGGGTCAGCATGTTTAGCTCGTGGTAAGAGGTTGGGTCCGTGTAGGTTCGAATCTTAGGCGTAGCAGTCAAATCACACCCAATCCAGCTGTTCATCCTCCTCTTGGGGTGGGTCGAATAATGGGTATCAGGGTTAGGTTTGTGTGTGTGTGTGTGATATTTTTGAGTTACGGGGAGAGTTTTACACTCATCTTGCCCCGTCTCTTAACCTTGAATGTATGTATGATATTTTACTCTTATGTATGTATGTATGTATACACACGCGAGCCTAAATCAGATACTTATGCAGATAATTTGTCAACCAACCCCGGTGAGAAGATGAACATCCGGGGTGGATTTAGGCTGACCCACGCCCAGGATTCGAACTCATGCGAGTCTGACCGCGGGCTGGCCCGTGCTGACTCATGGTCAATAACGCTAACCACTACGCCATGGAACCCGTGTGTGTGTGTGTGTGTGTGTGTGTGTGTGTGTGTGTTTGTCTCTGTCTGTCTGTCTGTCTGTGCACAGAACTAAAGGCATAGTTCAAATAAACAAGGTAAAGAGACGAGACAACACGAGTGCAAAATTATCCTTAACATGCAGATGTTAAGTCAGGCAGGCGGGTGGCTGGTAATGGTGGCGTGTTTGAAGGGTTAGTTCAGACCTCTGGTTTATTTGTTGCCTCTCACATCGATATAAACGAAGATTTTAGCAAATTTGTGAAGTAACAACATCCATGGCAAATCACGAAGTAGGATAAAGAAAAAAAATAGAGGCTAAAATACTTGCACAGATCGACTTTACAGAAGCCAAATAATTTTTCACCACCAGTAGATCTTAAAAAGATCGCCAAGCTTCCATTCCACGCATCTGGCTCCTCCAGACATTCATGCATTTGATACTAAAGAGACTGCTATGGTATGCTTAGAATTGCTCTGAAGTTAATTTCAGTTAGATATCTAAGGCCATGTGGAATGCAGTAGTAATGAAATCCCGACAAGGTCATGGAAACACTTTTGTGTTAACCCTTACTCAAGTACTACAGTCAAAATAGTTTTATCGGCTTATTATAGAATAAAAACTAAATTTACAAAAAGAATCATGAGATTCTTACAAGGTTGCTTATACAAAACAAGTGATGAGTAATCAATGGTGCGATTTCACTGTTACGAAGCTACTGTTAGGAAGAACAGATGACGGCACAGTAAAAATATCAAGGTGAGAATATAAATTATTTTATTTCAGTTCGGTAGTGTATCGTTGTACAGGTGTTCTTTACGGTTAACGTTATCGTAGGACATTCAGTTTATGTTTCAAAAACTAATCTGGTCATCGTTTATTCCAAGTATATTTAGTTTCTTTTGGCTTATTAACTTATAGTTCCTGTACCATGAGTTTATTGCAAAATTGTTTTGTTTTACTTCGGCCTGAATTTTAGTACGGAAAATATTAAGAAAAAAAATTTCATCTGAAAATATTCAGATATTTTCACAGTGTACAGATTTTGAATTATTTCACTGATTTTTGCAGATTTTAAGACGGTGGCATCTTTATTGTGTGATCGACTTCTGCAAAAACTGAGTGATATGCAACCATCCTTCAAGCAGCAGACCACCTATAGATGAATGCATGCTATTTAACAACGAACTTCAGACATTGGTAGATACTATAGGGGTAAAGTACTGGAGATACTGAAGAGGTAAACTGCTGGATTTGAAAACTGTGTACATTGCAGACTTGGTAATATATATATGTATACGGTACGAAGGAATATCCCAACTTCTTTGGCTTTAGTAAGGCCCTTTGTTATATTTATACATACTCGCGACACTTGCCAGATGCTTTTGGTATTATTGTATAGGTGTAACTAGTGACAGTACTAGGATCCCGATTCCTCTATTAAGGAATAAAGTATTAACACAGTTGAACAGTATACGGTAATTAGGTTAAGCCACTATATAATTCGATTTTTTTTTTCCAAACCTGATGTTTGTTGGTAATTTTATAGTTTCCTCTCCACTGATTTTTTTTTTTTTTTTGTGAGCGATAGTATTCTTCCTATTCTAATGAACTTTGCCTAACCTAACCTAGAGGATGAGTGTTCATATCGGAGGGAAGGAGGCTTAGCAAAAGAATAGATCTCTTGATTGCGTATCACAAATTTCTTGATTTCTGTGGGGTGTAGATTGTGAAAATAGTTGATTTAGCCTTCTCAAGGAAACTAACTTTGGGAAATGACTACTTATGCCTATAGTTTGCTGTGAGAACATTATATTTTACTTTTCTGTAATCACAATGAACTTCATAAAGCATTCAAAACATACTGTACATTGTCATTTATCAAATCTAGTCAACGAAATATGCTAGCAAGATTGTTAGAGATCCAGTCAGTCAATGAAATTTATATGTATATTAACAATTTATAGCTAGTATGCATGTATTTTTCTAAGTTTGTTTTGTAATCTCTATTCTGATGTTGTTAGGTCATACAAAAGGTTCAGTAGGATAAGTAATAAAGCATAATATCAATCTTTGTTTCATAACTCAGTTATGATGACAGTATTAATAACAATAAGGATAAACCGAGATCATGAAACTCCATGAACATTTTCAGGAACAGTGAAGGTATGTGGAACAACGTGGCCTCTATCCATAGATGGAAAGCAAGTTCATGAAAACACCATATAAAAGAGGAAGTAATTCCACTGCTTGGGTGCACAAGATGCATTGAACATTTACACCTTTACTACAGAGCAGGAGAATAGTATCAAGGAGATGCTTTTGGTTTCAAGATTACTGCCAGCCTCTTTTGGAATACTTCACTTGGGAGGTACAGGTTTCATCTACGTGGACAGACACCTTGTCATTCTTTGGGGTAATATGTTACTGCACTTTGATAACTTATAGAAATGATGTAAAAGTATAACAGTGGAGTCAGAAACTTAATAGAAGGTAATTTAGAAGGTTGCCGATGAGTTAATAACATTAATTAGTTATGCAATAATAAATGAAATGGTATGGGAAGGGCTGTGAAATTAAGGGAAAATGCTGGTTTATTTATGTAAAAGCTAGTGAAATATGTTTTAGAATTCAACAGAAATTCAACAAAACCAGTGAAAACCATGCCTAACATTCCCTAGCAGCCAAAATGTACCTTAATTTTCAGTGTTAACAGATGCTGATAATGTCATCTGCTGCATGGTGCCACATAGTGACAAATGTGTGCTGGAATGTGTTTGTGTGTTTGCATGCATTTGTGCATTTTTAACACCCAACAGCTGCAAGTGAACATGAGACTATAACTGTTATGTATTTTAAATCATATTAAGTTAAATTTAACTGTAAGATTAAGGTGGTGAGGTTGTCTTAGGATCCTTTGATTTATAGGCATTTTACAGGAACTTTTACATTAATTAATACGTTTTCTTGATGTTCATAGTGCTCCCTTCACAGTATTCCCCTTAACCATAGAGATTAGTATTGTGGGAATGAAAGCCTCTATTCCCTCTGTTTTTCCAAGGCCACTTCCTTCTACCACTTTTTAGTACAATCATTCCTGCTCTGAGGCAGTTCAGGCAAGGGACCTGACATGTTGGACTTAGAAAAAAATGTCCTCTCTCTTACTCACATTTAACCTGTAATCATTGTAAGCATGTTGTCTGTGAGGTGATGAATGACTTTATTGAAAGAAAATGCAGCTGCTTTTCCTCTTCCACTGTTAGGTCTTTCTTGCTTTTATTAAGATGCATCTGTAACATCTTATGACATGCTACCTTTCCTTCAAAGTCTTGTGCTGATAATACAATAACTGTTTCCCTTTGATAAAGCAACTCTATTTGGTTTTCTTTTCTCTTTTAACTTCACCTTTGATGATTAACTTTCCCTAACCCTCTAATACTTTTCTTCTTTCCCTACCTTCTTGTCTATGGAGTCCCTTCTTTCTCTTGTGGGGCTCCAGCAGTGTTGAGGAAGTCAACCATGTACATTTGTTTATTAGAGTTGAGTGTAGGACAATTTATGAGTAAGTGTTGTGTCTTCAGGCTGGGACATTTGGGTGTAGGATATGTCCAAGAAGCCTGGAAGAGGATTGGTGCTTGTTCCTAATTCTTTGCAGTCACCTTGCCATGCGACCATCATTTTTGTTCCAAAGGGGCCAGCACTCCCCAGCTTCTGCACAGAGTGCAGCCACCTCTTTCAAGTCAGTCTGAAAAGCACTTTTCTCTCTGGACAAAAGCAGGGAATATATGACATGATAGTATCCATCCTTGTTTGTTAAATGGGTGCTTTTCTGAATTCATAACTTGTTTGTTTTTCTGTTCTTATCTTAAAAATCCAAACCTTTTCCTTCTTTTTGGAGACATTAATTGGTACAACATATCCAAAAGAAGGGTGATCGGGTCAAAGTGCTCTGAATTTTACTGCTTTCAAGGTTTTTGAATCCCTCTTTGTCTCCTATTACCACAAACATAGATTCTCGCAGTCTACTCTCAGATCACTAGTATGCCTTTTGCAAAGCAAGTGTAATGAGTGGTGTAGGCAAAGAGCTGTGGTGGGTTGTTTTGATTGTTCCAAGGTCATAGCTGTTTATTTGGACGTTGATCAATCTATTTTGAGTCAGTTGCATTTTACCCACTGGCTATTACAAGCACTCTCTCTGGTTATATTAGTGTCTCCACAAGGACCTCAATATGGAGTTGTTGAGTTTTATATTGACTCATTACTTAACATCAAATGGTGGCAGCACAGAGCAACCCCTATTGTCAAGCGGAGAAGACTTACTATGGCAGCACAACATGTTTTACAACCTCCAGCCTTTTTTGACATTCAAGAAATGTAGCCAAGTTGTGGAAGGAATGTTGGAGCCGGTGGGAATGTTACACGGTGGTGTTAGGGCTGGATGAGAAGAATGCAGAAATATAAGTGTCACTGTTGTTGGCTTTGATACATTCAACATTTTCACCTTTACTGCAGAGCAGGAGAATAATATCAAGGAAGTACTCATGTCTTTTAAGATTATTGCCAGAGTATCAAGGAGGTGCTCATGGCTTTTAAGATTATTGCCAGCCCCTTATGGAATACTACTCATGAGAGATACAGGTTTAATCTGCAGGGACAGATGCCTTGCCACTTTTTGAGTAATATGATACTGCACTTTGATTGCTTACCCTCAGATATGATGCTGAGAACATTAAACTACTCCAGATTTCATATGTGACAATGTTGGTGATTATTTGCTTTGCAGAAAATACATTTCACTGAAATGTACTCAGTATGCAGTAGAGGGAAGCAGAAGAAATATAGGCAGCAGTGTACATTCGTGGATGCTTAAAGAGAGTGAATGCAGAATATGTGAGGAGCAAGGGGGTTTTAGGAAAGGTAGGGGATATGTTAATCAGATTTTTGTGGTAAAGATGACTGTAGAAAAGCATTTAGTGAAAGATGAGAAATTGTATGCACCTTTTATGGATTTGGAGAAAGCATATGACAGAGTTGAGTGGAAGGCTTTATGGGATGTGTTAAGGATTTATGGGGTAGAGATACAGCTGTTGGATGGTGTGAAAGCCTTCAGTAGAGGAGCAAATGCATGCATGAGTGGATGTAGAGTTGAGCGAAAGTTTCTGAATACATTTGGGTTTGAGGCAGGTGTGTAATGTCAATGTGGCTTTTTGATATGTACATGAATGAAATGATAAGAGAGATGAAAGCAAAACTAGGGAAAGAGGATGCATAAATGGAATGTGGCAGTGAGATATGGAAGCTAGTGGCAAGCCTGTTTGTTGTTGATACTGTGTTGTTTGCAGAGAGTGAAGAGAGTTGCAGAAGGTTGTAAGTGTGTTCAATGTGTGTAAGCATAGACGATTGAAGGTAAATTTAAGTAAAAGTAAAGTAATGGTGTTTGAAAGTAAACAGAGTGAAACTATAGATTTTTTAAAACCATACAGAGTGAAAAAAGAAAGTATACTAAAGTGTACTTTGGATATGGGAGGGAGAAAGACTGGAAGAGATGAGAGAATTTAAGTATTTAGGAGCTGTCTTGGGTAAGTTTGGTGATATGGAAGGAGAGCAAAGGGAGAGAGCAGTACAGGGTAGAAGAGCTATTGGGTCCTGTAATAGAATAATGAAGGGTAGAAGTGTGAATATTGAAGTGAAGTGAGGATTAAGGGACATCATAGTCCTCCCAACCCTGACCTATGTAGCAGAAACATGGACATGGAATGATTCACAGAGGTCGAGATCCAGGCAGTGGAAATGAGCTATTTGAGAGGAGCATGTGGTATGACTAGATGGAATGAAGAAAGAAATGAAGGGCTGTATGAGAGATCTGGTATGGTAGGGAATGAATTGTGGAGTGGTAGAGTGGATGAAACATAATAATTTGAGGTGGTTTGGGCATATGGAAAGAATGCAAGACTGTGAGTTTACAAGGAGAGTTATGATAGTACAAGTAAAGGGGTTGGTTTGTGGGTAAGACCACCTGTGACATAGTCAAATAGAGTGGAAGAATACTAGAGGGAGAGAAATGGGGAAGGCATGGAATGGTGTATGCAAGGGAGGCATGTAAGGACAGGGATAACTGGAGACTCTTTTTGCCATGGCCATCCCCTTGATGGGAGTTCCCGGATGGTACGGGCATCAGAGGTATAGACAGATAGATAGGTCGGACTTCTGCCTACAAATCCAACTTGGTAACATTAAGCCATTTCTGGTATATGCCAAAACATTGTGGTTTTTCAAAAAGCTTTCTATATGATTCAGGTTATTTATTTATTTTGCTCCTTTCTTCCTGCCATTCTTATATAAACCCTTTTTTTTTTTTACCTATTTCTTGAGTCAATTTTTGTTCAACTCACTGGATCTAACTTTCGTATGTGAGAATTAATCAAAAGGAATTAGGATAGCAGCATCCTTCGCCAATAGAAAAATTAAACTCTGTTACCTAAGGTTGTGTTTAATATCTATTTACAGTTTTGGCCGCTTAAGAAGGATCCTTATCTAGTTCTTTCTGGAATATTCTATGTTTTCTCAACTATTAGTTAGTTCCAAACTTTCCCTTAACCTTATTATTTTTTATTCAAAGCAATATGGGGAATTTCATTTGCGGGTGTGAAGTATTCAAAGGCAGTGACTTCATTTCTGCAAGTAGTACTCTATTCTCTCTGGAATGTACAATTCATATGTTACATTTTCCTCATTGTTTTAGTTCATATCTCTGGTTTTATTAATATCTCCACAAAGACATCAGTACATTGTTAATGAGTTTTATATTGACTCTTTACTTGACCTAACTTTACATCAAGATCAGCTGTTGATATCCTTTCACTGTTTTAGTGATGTCAAGTCATCATCTCTGATAGACTTTGGAGAATTATCATTGTAGCTCTAGAAATATTAAAAGTTTTTGATATGGTACATCACTGAGGACTCATCTCCAAACTTCCCTCCTTAACTTTGTTCACCTTATATCCACCTTCCTCCCTGGCTGAGGAATTTGGCAGATGCTGGACAGCTATAATAGCCCCATAAACAACTATCAATAATTCATCCATTTCCTTGGGAGGATAGAAATTGCTGGGGTGATACGTAGTCAGAAAAATATATTATTGGTAACTGGGAAGTTTGTACTGGCAATATGGTTGATATGAAGAAGAAAATTGAGGGAATGAGAAAAGTGCTACTACATCATTGTCTGATGTGGGAGTGTTTGCTTACTGTTTGTTCTAATCCAGAGGTCAGTGTTCAACAGGTCAATTTGTTCATTCTGCTGACTTTGACATGCATGTGATGTAATTTCAAGCCCACTACATTAACTTGCAGACAAAGGCCTGGAGGGTCCAAAATATTTTAGGGTTCTTTCCCATTTCCAACACTCTCCTCTGTGTTATCAATGACTTCCTTTTTTCAGCACATAATCAGATGACTAATTGCTGCATTCATTCACTTCCTTCAAAGCTGCTCCATCCTCCCTCACCTAATCTGTATCTCATCTCGATACAACTTCTTATATAAACCTGGAGTTGGAAAAGATATGCTAGTGGGTTGTATACAACCTAGTGAAGGTTAAAGCCTACAAAACCCAGTTCTTGATTGTTTCTTTTTCCAAGATCCTTCACAACCTTATTGTGTCATCTAATGATTCTTTAGTTCCACCACTCAGCATAGTAAACATACTTGGTATCACTGTAACATCTAACCTACATACTTATTAGAAAGAATTGAGTTTCAAGCATTTTGATTTCTCAGCTCTTCCAGTCTGATCTTGCAATTTGATCCATTTGCAGTGCTCTGCAGTGTCACTTCATTTACACTTTTGTATAGATATTTGGTTTTAGCTCCTGTGATCTGGCTGCTTTTTGCTTGTGTTTCCCCTCTCTTAGCTAAACCACATGATATTCGGCAAACTACTGTGTCGTTACCATCCCTCAAGTAGTTTTCATCACCATTGAAACAATTTTCTCCATTTTTCATCTAGCACACTACAGGCACTTCACTGTCACAGTGCATCCAATCTTTAATGTCAGCTTCACACAAGTTCTGGGTAACCCAATCCCGTAGTGTATCTTAACAGTTCTACTGCTTTGGGGGTATTCTCACCAGAAACATTAAACCCTTCAAATTCTTTGTTGTCTTCATTGTCATTAAACATAGTCCTGGGCTCCAGGTTATGCCAGTCACTGTGTCCTGTGTCTGTGCCAGTGTCCAGATGCCATTCTTGATGCTGAACTGCTGCTTGAACACACTAACTCCACCTGCACCAGAAGATGAATTTACTAACTGATGCTTTTCTAGAAACCCATATCCATTGGCTAGATTGGAGAAGTGCAGTATGTTGTGAAAATATTATGTCACTAACACTTCAGCATCTGGAAGAACATAATAATTATCCAAGAGAACAGTTCTGTGTTTCTCAAGCAGACCAACCTTATAGCAATGCTCTCACAGGCTTCCACCACCAAGTGATAGTCACACCACTCAGTGGTCAGCTACTGCATGACTGAGGCCTTTGTTGCTATAACAAATCACTGGCATAACTTTCACTCCTTCAGGCCTTGAGAGTGAGCACTGTTGCCAATCACCAGCAATTTATACCTGTTGGTGCTAGTAGTATTATTGCATGTAAGAATAGCAAGCCTGTCCTTGGCCTCCTTGATGCCAGTTACCAGATTTTTCTCAACCAGCTAGCACATTTGTTGTGATACAGCACCGGAAAGGGCCAGAGTCATTACAGATTTGTTTGGGTGTTAGATTCTCATCCTACACTAACTTTTAGAAATAACAAATGTACTTATGAGTTGCATCCCTCTGTGTAGACAGTTTCTCTCCTCTCACTTTCATGTAGTATATACCATAGAATGACTAAAATTTGTCCAGCCATCAAGTGGTTAACTTACTAGGCTCATTTATCTCCAACTCCTGGTGAAATTATTTGGCCTTTTCCATTAGAATGTGTCCCCCCCCCCAAAGAAAAAAAGAAAGAAAAAAAAAAGACACCTACACTGTGTCAATATTTATGCCATATGCACCTAAGCCTATTAGGATGGCCAGTTATCTCCTGTGCACTGTCTTGCCCGCCCCCTTGTAGGTTAGATTGATGTTATATTACTGCAATATTTTCTCATACCTTACAGGTTTGATGCACTGATAAAGTATTTAAAAGAAATTCAAGTAGATCATAACTCCAGTTTCCAATTTTTGGAGTAAAGATCCTGCAGTGGGTTATTTCAAATCACCCTAAAATACATCAATTCTGGAAAGTTTGTGCCAAAAAACTCTTGTAAAAAAAGGGTTTTGTTTTGTTTTCCTTGATACCATGTATATTAGGAAGACACTGCATTATGATCTACATACTAATTTAGCTAAGGGGCTTGAAAATTCGGGACAGCATGGTAAATCTTGTAAGCTAGCAGACAATGCAATGGTTTTCACACTGAAAGCTATATTAGATAAATGAAAACAAACATAAGGATACTTCTTTATGGTAGTGCAGGAGGAGCAGCCACCTTAAAAGAAATGATAACATGCTTACAAACTGCAGGCCATTGGTTTAAAAGTGAAATTCGTCCTCTGTGAACAAGTCTCTATCAAAATCATTGGGTATAAGTTTGGAGAAACTATCATCTGAGGTAGGAGAGTTTATTTATTGCCTTTATGACCTGGTCCACACACATTCAGACACCCCAATCTGAGCCTTCAAGGAGGATGAGCACTCCCCGCTTGACTCCTTCATCTGTTTCCCCTTTTAGAAATTGAAATACAGGAAGGGGAGGGTTTCCAGCCACCCTCCTCATGCCCCCTTTAGTTGCCTTCTATGACACATGGTGGAATGTGTGGGAAGTATTCTTTCTTCCATATATATATATTTTTTATTTTTATTATACCTGATCGCTGCTTCCCGCGTCAGCGAGGTAGCGCCAGGAAACAGACGAAGAAAAAAAAAAAAATACCCCATCCCCCCGCATGCACACA
>JAYMFT010014585.1:0-31466 GCA_038088735.1 Panulirus argus | reverse complement strand
ATGTATGTATATATGTGTGCATGCGGGGGGATGGGGTATTTTTCTTCGTCTGTTTCCTGGCGCTACCTCGCTGACGCTGGAAACAGCGATCAAGTATAATAAAAAATTTAATAAATAAATGAAATATATATATATATGAGAGGAAGAACCTTCCCTTCAGCAGTTGTCAGTTGTTTTGTATGTACTTTTCCTTGACTTATACAACTCCATAATTCCCTCACAGCTGCTACCTCTGCTTCACTCGTCGATTATAAAGTCTGTGTCAGGATCTCGGTGACATATACTACGCAGAATTCCCCGCTTTAACGACGCGGGTGATCGACGCCAAACATTACAAATATTAAACCCTGGGAGAGATAGTGACGCGGTTATGAGCAGGGAGCCATTTCCTGCTGGTATGGTGTCGGCGACGTCAACTTTAAGGACTCCTTGGGCGTCCCTGAACGTTTATCTAGCTTGCCATCACCACTACTTGTCATCGATCGTCCCACCGCGAACTACGATCGATCGCTTTCTCACTATCGGGTCGTTCCAGTTTCCTTCATTATGATAAAAGAAGATCATTTAGATACATAGCACTTTACATTCCATTGCTGTTTGTCTGAAACTTCAATAGAAACTAATTTCCAACAGAATATGGACAAAATCTTACCCCATAATAATTGACAAGCACCAAACTTCACTCCACCAGACATATTCCTATCTGAAACTACTATCCCAGACATGTAAGTGTCACACTTTCTCTTAAATGCGGATAGCATTACAAACAACGATTCAACGTGTCGCTAGTTTCCAAATGCCGAAGATGGAGCTTTCACACTGAATACACTGAATACCCAATCCACAGCTTCCTGCACTAAACCCACGTAGACATTTCCATATCATTCCCTCACTCCTCGACGTATCCCTCTCGTGAGGGCTGTGGGAACCCCATAGAAGCGGGTCCTGGGGTAGTTTACATACATATGAAACAAATGCATAACAAACGCTCTCATCATAGAACGTAATAACACATTTCCAGCCGGTATCTACTACCCACCGCCCGCCGAGGAAGGAGGAGAGATTTCTTATGGACTCGGCCATCACGCTACTGCGAGAAAGATATTGTCTATAAGACTGATACCTGGGTCCTTTCGTATATCCCTGCGGCCGGGGGGGATAAGCGCGCCCGCCCCTGCAAAGTGTCTTTCGTGCAGACTCTCGGCGTTGGAAACTCTTTAGCGGTGTCTGATTCCCAGGACGCCAGACGGCAAGAGACCAGCCGCTGGAGAGAATAGACAGACGCTCTGCCCCTGGCCGTAACGGTGTTAACGCGTTACGAGCTGACACGTGACTCGCTACGTTTTCTAGGCTCGTAAAGTACATTACTGGGAGAACGTGTACAGTTTTCTCTTCCAGCCAGGTCCTCTCTAAAGGCTCCTGCAGCCCCAGGTTTCGCTACTTCCAGTAGCAGGGAAATGTAGACTCCTTTTGGAGTGACAAGCTCTTTGACGAGACTCTACACTGAAGGTGACTTTCTGTTCACTTGCGCTGTAACCTCATGTCCGGCAACACCTTTCAGTGCTGTAACTACAAAAACGAACTCATGACTGTCTCTTGTCGCTACCAGCACTTTACGTACATAAGATTTTTCCTACCAGTCCTCGTTCTCGTTAAATCCATAAATTCTAGCCGGGAATTTACAAGTCTTTGGTCCGTCGACACTCGTCTCTCCACAAGCAGGAAAAGTCATTTAAGACTTCTCGCAACCGCGTTTGTAATCCGAAGAGAACTATGCATTTTCTAAACGATTTTTCCTGTCGACTTTCTCTGTTCGCCAACATCTGTTGATAAAAGCCGATATCTGACCAGGGATACAGATTTATTCGTCTAAGACCAAACTGCTGTCACTGACATTGATAACTGCATCCACTGACAACATGACCCCCACCACACTATCGCTGACATCAGTCAGTACCACGAAAACCACCAGCATTACCTAACGACCCTTTTATCATCAACACTACCACCATCCTCTCTCATTTTCATCACAATGTCAGAATATCTTTCTTTTCTGTTACGAACACTGACACCAGCGCCGCCACTACCGTCTTGTGTTACCACTGTCATCAACAGTAGCTCCATCACAATCTCTTTACCTTTCCCGTACCCCTGTACGTAACTAGAGCAGGAGAGGAAGCTTAACAAAGGAGCACCGCTTCTCAGTGTATAGGTAATTAGCACCTGATCCTATATTGTTGCCAAACAATGCGGTGTCCGGAGTTGGCAGCCGCACGGTACGTGGACTACCATTCGATACGAGTAAAGATTAATCTGAAAATTCCCGGATAATGATCTGCAGGATGATTTGCAACAGAGTCGTTTATATATGGTCTTTTCAGATGTTCAGAAAGTATTGGCTTAAGTCATCAGAGATTACAAACTTAAATCTTTTGGGTATAGATGGTGAGGGATAGCCTTCCAGATTGGTTGACGAGCGGTGTAAAGCCGAGGAAAATTTTGTTTCATAAGCACGGCATTGGAATCCAACCCCAAGAAACTAATCCTCATTTATTACAATGAGATTCGGTGCCTCCATCTTGAATAGGGTGCAGATTTAGTCGCTCCTCTTGAAAGGGAGCACAGAATAGAGTACAGCGGCGACCATCTGCCCTGGGCTGAGATACAGGTTCTAAGAAAGCCGTTGAGGCGACCGGAGCTCATTTAGCTGAGAAAAGGGAATGTTATGAGGTGATTTAATATGAATATTCAGAATCATCACATGCCTCGGGAGTTTTGATCAAAGAAACTTTATTTAAGACTGGATTAGCCTAATTTCACCTGTGATAACATAGGAATATCTTACCATTAAGAGAGAGGGAGAGCATCATAAATGTTTGTTAAAGACAGACTAGACGAACACATAGCTTTAAGCCAACAGTTGGCGTTACAGTTCTTGTGCTTCCAGTGTTAAAATGATTTCAGGCAGTTTTCCATACGTCATATGGCTTCTTGGGTAACATCGCAATGCTGAGCTTTGCTTCTGATCTGTTCTTACCAACAGACTGGAAAGAGCTTAGTAGTCTGTTCCTCTCTGCATTCGTTTTGAACTATCATCACCAACACCGTCATCTTGCCCTTACCTCTGTCGCTACCATCTACTACCAACCCATTCACTGTTTTACACCATCCTCGATGATGCCGTCAGCATCCTTCCCCGCCCTCTCTGGCCATCAACATTTCCATCATCACCACCGTCTTAACCCTCCTCCTCACCTTTCAGTTGCCATCTTCACCGCTTCTTTCTTCATCCGCATAAGTGTCAGCACTCCATCCAGTGTGACCACCACCAACACAACCTCCTCCACCACATGGCTAAGTTGTACCATTATCACCACCACAACCTTCCCTCCTTATCCCATAACCTCTCTTCATCACCGCCTCTCCTCCTCCTATCACCTCTCACCACGAGGATCATCACTACCATCCTTATTCATCCAGCACCCACTAACTATCATCACAACCGCCTCCTCGCCCCATCTCTAACATCACTGTCGACCTTCCTTTCTCCCTCTACTGCCGCTATCATCATCACGTCCTTTCCCCTCTACACCAAAATCGCCACCATTACGAGCGTTGACAGTGCCGCTCACATTACTCCAGATAGGGTGGCGTTTGAGTCGGTGGTAATTGGCATGCATGTCGTCGCCACCACAAGACAGATTCCCCATCAGCCGGCGGGACCAGGCGAGTCTTTCTCAGCAGAATTGGATCCTCAGGCCACGCCTCAACCCGCGGTCTCCTCTCTCCCCTGGGGAAGGATTCCAATCCGGTTCTGCCATCAGTTTTCTCCCCAGGAAATGATCAGATCCCATTGTGCACTCATAAATCCTAGAAGTGCCATCCTCTGATAAACTATGAGTTACTCGGGGTCGTCTGCAGTCACTCGATGCTGAATTTTGTAAGTCAGTTGTCGACTTTTTACCCTCTTGAGCACAACTGGACGACCCTTGGGTACTAAAGGCCAGGCCTTTGACCTCATCTGTAAGGTTAAGGCTGTAGGCTAGGCCGTCAAACGACGCGCGTCGTTCCATCATGCTTAAAGGGTCAAACCGTCGCGTTTAAAGGTCGTAAAGTCTTGCTCAAGCGTCGTATGGTCGTGCTCAGGGGTCGTATGGACGCGCTTATTAAGGACGGGGAAAGAAGGAATGAATTTCACGACGCAGGTGCGAAACATTATTTCATCGGCAGAGGAAATATGTGGATTGCGTCGGTGGGGAGAAAAGACGTAATTGATGACCTAGGGGAGAAGTAATGGATAATTTGGCAGAAGCAGGAAGCACACAGTAGATAAGCAAGACAGACGGTGAATGAAACAGATGAAAAATAATGTTTGCATATGTAGTAGCGTGAAAGAGATGGATGGAATCAGATGAACGAAGAGAAACGACATGTATGATGGAAGGAATGCTGTGGATAGGTAAGGGGATAGAGAGGATGGAGAAGTGGATGGAGAGAACAGTGGATGGACGCAAAGGAAAATGTTACTGACGAGTGAAGTGTGAAAAGTAGAAAATAGATAGAGAGGGAGATTGTAGTGGATAGGTGAAGAGAGAGGTGTAATGGATGAGTGAGGGGAGACAGATAATGGATGGGTGAGGGAAATAGGGGCAGGTAGTAGATGAGAGAGGGGAAGCTGATATTTGATGGATAAGGGGGAGAAGTGAGTAATGAATAAAGGGGTAGAGTACGAGTGAGGGGAGACTAACCATATTTCGGGGTGAAGTGATGTTATTTCAAGTAGCAATACGTTTAAAAAATTTATTCAGAAAATGTCGTTTTTTATAAAGTTAAAGCTGACGAAACACTTCATTACAACCATGGCAGGCTGAAGACTTCACGGAAACATAGGATCTTCTGTGACCACACGAGAACAGTTGGGTATCGTCTTTACCATTGCCACTGGTCTACCAAATATACCCCAAATGATTTGGGTTGTATTATCCATCGACACTGTCTCATCTGCCATCTCCACCCGCGTGTAGGCATTGCTGTCATAAAAGGCCTACGTAAAAATGGACTCGTTTCAGCAACAGACACCATATCGGTGAATCAAATGCCTAACTAGGCATTGTCATGAGAGAAAAAACTTTCATCTCTCAACACAGGGTGAGGCTCATAATGCTTGATTAATAAGATTCGTTTTGGATTGATTTGTGCCGGTAACTCCGGCAAAATTCAATGTGCATCCCGTGTTCGTCTTGTAAGCGGTAGTGCAAAAGGATTACAGGGGTCGCAAAGTTTTTTTTGTCAGACCCAAGTGGGCTTATATATTCATGACAAAAATTGTTGCGAAATGGGCTCATATCATAAGCTAAGAGTCTGTCATACAGGAAGTTTACCCACTGGGTGCAAAAAGTGGACACAGTCGTAGAAGAATTTCGGGTTTTCGTTATTAACAATGTGGTGTTGTTCCACTTCTGATAGGAGACCTGATCTAGCCTTTATAATCGAATCGTAGACTTCTTCAGTAGACATAAAAATCTCGTGCTCTACACAACATATACCACAAGCAAGTACATCAAAACACGAATGGAATATTATAGTGCATAATACCATAGGCCAAATCACCCTGCTTAGAAAAGCCTTTCAGCGCCTCACACCACTAAAATAACCCTTGAAGACTGAAATCTTCCTCATGATATCCATACCGGACAGTGCAATCCCATCTATGGCGACGACCACATACCTATGGTTAACCACCTTACGAACAACATGATTCCTTCTCCTTGGGAGACGACGAATATAAACACAAGAGTTAATTGCGACCGCATCAAAGAAATCATAGACTCTGAACTCCTCATTAAACACCTGGGAATTAACACAGTAGTAGATAATTACACAGATGGTTTAAAACATTAGAGATAGCATAATGAACGCTGTTCCCCACCGCTAGAGACTAAACACTGTCATAGCAATAATCCCACTTGGGAAGTTACAAATGTGAGACAGTTTGACCAGCACAGTTAGCCAGCACTCACACCACCGGGTGGTTTTATGCCCAGTATCACCAGTGTAAAGATTTCCAACAGACAGTCATGGAGGAAGCCAAAACAGAACGCAGTAAATGTTGCAGGACTACGATAAACACTAAAACAAAAGCATAACGAACCAAAAGCATTCTGGAGAGGAGTAGGGTGACTGCAAGAGGACAGACTAGGCTACATCAAGTGTCTGATGTCGACTTGTGTGTCACACATCCAGAGCAACTTTACTGTTTGATCCAACAGAAAGCACCATTTCACACACACACACACACACACACACACACACACACACACATATGGTATGCCTGGGGTTTTGTAAATGAGGCACTAGAAATAAATGTTCCACAAATCACCCAAACATTTGAATAAAACTACATCATATTTATCTTCCGTTTTTCCACTCGGTTCTTACTCTATGATCACTTTCCTCTGGACTTGTAACCACGGGGTTGGAGAGAAAAAAAAGAATGTAGAGGTAGTAGATCAAAGATGATAGTAGTGGAAGGATGAATGAGAGAGGCAGTGAATGAATGAGGGGAGAGATATACAATGGTGAGTGACCAGTAGAGGCAGTTGTTGAAAAGTAATTGATGAGTACGGGGAGACAGGTGGAGATGAGTTAGGGGCCATGGAAAAGAGTGAGTGAAGGAGATAGTGAGTGAGAGAAAGGGAGAAGTATTGAATACGTAAAAAGGGAGAGAGGAAAGAGGTAAACAAAGAGAGAGGAGCAGTGAGTGAGTGGAGGAGGATGGTAGCTGACAAGCGAAGGTTGGTTAAAGAAGAGGACTTGCTGGATTTTGTTCACAAGAACCGACGAGGCAATAGAGGAATGAGAGCGAAAATGAAAGATTAATGAAAATAAGGAGTCAAGTGAGATGAGATAGCCAGAGGAGTTGGGTCGAGCACCAGGTTGTGCATCATTAGCCAGCGCATCGTCAGCCAGCGTAGCTCTCACCTGGCGCACCACAAGCTGGGTCCAGCATACTCCTGGAGACGTCGACCTTACACGAGACAATTCATGAATCAAACTTTAGAAAACATAGAAAACTCTTAGAAAGGTAAATAGTGATTCTTAACGCGTTCAGACTTAAAGGTTAGTACATTTCAGCTATTAAATCACCGAGGTTGTCCGGCAAATAGTATATTCTACATATAAAACTGCCATCAGGAGTATGAAGAGGAAAATGCAGGAATTTCCCGACTATTTCCTCAACGTCAAACAAAAAAACCGTGCACCAAACTGACTCGGGGGAGACGGGGAGAATTCATCTGAATATTTTACAGAGACGAGCCACACTAGGTCCATAAACCTATTTCTCTTAACTACCCCAATTTCGGCATCGATTTCCGTTTGGTCAGTGCGTAAAAAAATGAAAAAGACCAACTCTTCGTAACGGCCATGTGAGCCAGCCACGGTTATTTTCAGAACGTGTGAACAGTGATGATAATAGCGCCGTTAGGCACGTAATGTCTGCAGAATGTGCCACACTGGATGGGACGCGGGTAATTAAGAGTTATTCTTCTTGTTTACTTTCTTTTTTTTTTTAAGGAGAAAATAAAGTCCTCATCGTCTCTTTTCTCAGTTCCGTGCGAGCAAACACGACCGCCTTTGACGGAGGCTGTTTTTGTGTGATGTTTATATAACGCTTCATCGTGTGCCGTTCGTATGTGTATTTTACATTCTCTCTCTCTCTCTCTCTCTCTCTCTCTCTCTCTCTCTCTCTCTCTCTCTCTCTCTCTCTAAGTACTTACGAATACGAGAGGCCAGCTACACAGGAGCCTGGTTACATTGAGGCCTGGTTACATTGAAGCGAGGATTTTGAAAGCAACAGGCCAGAGAGCGACTGGGCGTATGAAAGCAGATCAGGAGGACCGAAAAGCACACACACACACACACACACGCTCGTTACTCAGCTCACGAAAGTTTGCGCCGGCAATGAGGTGTTGCTCCTCCGGTGAGGTTGTATCATCCTCAGTGTGCGGATGGGAAAGAGAGCGCCTCGTGGAGGACCTTCCTCACACCAGTGCAGTCCATCATTCCCTACTCCCGCCTGAAGTGCGGACTGAAGACTGCATATTCTTACTTGTTCGCCATTTCCCGCATTGGAGGTATAGCGCCAGAGACACAAATAACGACCTTATTTTCTTGCGTCCACACACTTCCTGACTGTCATATATATATATATATATATATATATATATATATATATATATATATATATATATTGTGTGTGTGTGTGTAATGTTCATAGCATAGGACTGTGAACTGAGCCAGAGAGATGTTCCACAAATGCAAATAGATATATATGCTACGGAATAACTTGATACTAAATCGTGAAAAATGTCATATAAAATAAAACCAGAAATTATCAGTAATTATATTACCGGTCATATGTAACTATTTTGATTAACTAGATTTTTTTTTCATCCGCAAATAGAAATTTTGTCTCGTATATTTAGCTTTCAGTTTATTTTAACTGATTTTTTTATTACTGTTTATATTGTGTTTTAGTTTTATTTATAAATATTATTGATCCGATTAATCACCTCTTTTTGTGTACAAATCTGCCAGTATTTAATTCTCAGTATAAATTTTTTCTCTTAGGGTTCCATGGTGCTGTACAAGAGATCATTCCCCATGTACTTAAGGCATAGTGCTACGGCCTCTCCTGGGAGCTCTCATCATTCTCCTTACCGCGTATGCGCCGCTCATAGCGTTGGCCTTATGGGTATTGTCTCTGGTGTCTCAGACAAGCCAGATCCTCAGCCAGACCTTTGGAAGCGCGTTTGTCAAACATCATCTAACCTTCCTTTGTGATATCAGATGCATTTTACCTTTTCTTGAACTTTTGATTACTATGCACAGTTTTGATAAAGATTATCGTGAATTTTTGGTGTTCAAGAGGCTATGTCGTTCACAGATTTAGACATATATGAAAAGTTTGATGTCAGACGGATGGTCGTAAAGGTCAGGAACGTGAGTAGAAAGGTCCATCATGAGCTGCAAAGCTTTGTGAATGAAAAAGTTTGATGGCTTCACCCTCCCCATTTTCTTTACTTCCGTCAATCGTTGTGGTATAGACTGCTGTACACATTGGCAGAGAATATAAGCTTAAGGATGGGAGAGTGTATTATCCTCTCAGAGAATATCGTACCCTGAATAAGAGAGAATGAGAAAGCTAAAGATTTTTGTAGTTAGATCATGCCGTTGAAGAGAGAATATCGGAGCCTGAGTATAATATAGCTTGGGAAAGCTAAAAAATTTGTAGTTAGAAAAAGTCTGTGAAACGGAAAAAGATGTTGGTGGTAGCTGACTGACAGATCTTGAGGCAAATGATATCAACTTTGGAGAGACTGAAGTCGACGAGGCGTTCGAATAGGCATACAAAGGAAGACAAAGATATACAAAGGTATTCAAACAGCAACAGACCTATGGGTCCTTTCGAGGCTTTTGACGATGGAATAGGCATAATCTCCACGTCTGCAACGGATGATGTATGAAGAAGTAGAAACATCATTTGACATCTAAGTTTCTTGACTGGGGACGGTATGACAATACCAGAGCTTGACAATATGCACGACGCATACAGCGTAAATCCTAGTTCGAATAACGGGTCACAAAAGCACCGTAAATAATGATAAACGCGAGGACGCGATTAGATTTTTTTTCAGTAAGTGATAGTCGGTAATCCAGTGTAAAAAAGAAAAGGAAAAGGAAAAGGATAAGACTTTCTTGGATGATGGTTTTCCAAAGAAACGAGAGAGAGAGAGAGAGAGAGAGAGAGAGAGAGAGAGAGAGTGAGGACACAGAATTAACGGAAACAAACGACTCCACGTCGGTCGTTTCCCCCGCCCACGTGTACAGCAATACACATCCTCATTCATATGCATACCCAGCATGGAAAATTTCGCCCGGTCTTCCTGGTTCATCACGAGAGAATCCCGGGACATCAGCATGCAGCTCTTGTGAACTGAAAATTTACTGCTGTTGGCAAATGCTGAATCCTCACATAAAGCGGGCTGGAAGCGGCGGCAGGAGCAGCAGCATTTTTCAGATGTGCTCTTTGACGAAATTTTTTGCAAGCTTGAGGTATGACGAGTCTCTACCCTAGAGCTGTTAATCATTGAAATAATTTTCTGTTTCCGTTTTATGAGCATACGATAAGTGTGGATACCAGTGGAGGTATCGAAAAACCATTTCATCTTTATTCTAGGAGCCGGTATGTAGTAAATGCCTGATTTTCACGCGTTGTAGTTTTTCTTTTATGTTGAAGGCTCCAGTCACGGACAAAGGTCCATATCAAGGCCGGGGCCCTAATTGAAATATAGAGAGAATTGAGAAACTGGAAAAAAAAAATGGGGGAAGTATTTACGAATTTTTTGAGAAGTTGAAAGACCTGTCTCTTGAAATGAAGGGACAGTCTTTTGTCTGCTTCACCGGGGATTATGCTTTACTACAAAACAAAGGAAAAGACTTTTATCTGTGTATATAAACCTCCGTGGTGTATCGGTTAGCGTTTCTGACAGTGACAAAGGGGAAAATTAGAATTCAGATACTGACTAATTTCTACTGAATTTCTAGTGATGTGATAGGTTGTTCATTGCGGCTGAAGGTTTACATGTTACCAGAGAACATTAGGGAGAAAGGAGTTCAAAACATAAGGCGCGTCTGTATCGTTGACCGAAGCTGATCTCATGCCAACAAAATTAGTAGAAAACAAAGGGTATGTAGACTCACACTTTTAAAGAACTGATGGAGGAAGGAAACTTTAGATATGAGAGTGAAAGTTTGGAAGGCTGAAGTCATCGTTGTCTTTACAGAACTTCTGTAAAAAGAAGATCCAAGCTAGAGACATCATTTACTGGGAATAATGTAACGGAGGAAAGACGGAGTGAAGAGATAATTTCTGCATTATTTTTTCGCTGCTGTCAACAGTCGGTGGGACTGCTTTAGTTTATACTGTATGCAGTAGCCCCAGCAGCGTGGCCATAACTGACGTGGCCCCAAGACCGTGGCCATGACTACCGTGGTTCCACCAAGGTGGCCATGACTCCCGGGCCTTCAGCATCGTGGCCTTGACTCCTGTGATATAAGCATCGCGGCCATGGATGTTGTGTTCCCCCCAGCAGCTTGGTCCCGAGTGTCCTGGCCCCCCGCAGTATGGCCATGACTGCCTTGGTCCTAGTAATGTGGCCAGGATATCCGTCGCCAAGAACGGTAGCCTAGTCTGCTTCGCCTCGTAACGTGGGGATCAAACCAGCCAGGGAGAGCGTAGAGGGATTCTCACGACAGCTTTTCCGACGGCGTCTGGTAGGCGTCACCTTATCTTCCGAGGGCGCGAGTTGGCCCCACTGGTGTCTTAACGGAGGCGTGGAATCGCGTCTCAGGAGGAGAGCCACACAGAGGTGAGACGACTAAGCCATGCGATCTCGGTGGCAAGAATGAAGAGGAGGCGAAAGTCTTAGGCTGGAGAATGTGGGTCAGAAGACGACCACCATCATGAAGGACGACGGTGTGTTTAAAGACGACTTGGGTGGATCAGAGGTCGAGTGTGGCGAGTGGTGATCTAGAGGTCGTGGATGGGACGCAGGTGATGATGAGGAGGTGCTGGAGAGACCATAGATGGGTCAGAGGTCGTGAGGAGGTGGTGTTTTAAGAGGTCGTAGGAGTGTCAATAAGAGAAAGGAGGGGCATATGTAACGCAGGTCAAGAGGTATCGGTTAGCCATCCCCTGTGAAGGCTGTCATGTGTTAATACGTGTAGAGAAATCATTACTATATCATTATTGTTATCATGACCAAACATCTCTGTCCTATACTAACACAATGATATATCTGTTCATGATAGTATCAGAGGAGTGAAGAAAATATAAGGTTTTCATACGTCGAGTAATACCATCTGTATTTAAAACTCTATAAAGGCATCGTCTACACTTTATACCATCATTGGTTCATGAATATGGAATTAGTCTTCAGAAGTTGATGGCGTGGCATTGTATTGCAGATGAGGTCAGTGTTGTGGGCCTCATGAAATGCTAGCCAGAAAATCGGGCTCAATAAATACTGTCTGGTTTGTTATATAGGCTTTTCAGTCCTATCAACCACCAGTCTCATAAATAAGGGCTCCAGCGTCGTCATAACCATGACTCGAAAAATACTAAAACACTGTTTTCGTTAGTTAATTCTGAAATTGGACCTACTTTCACTGTATACATGACACTTTGTACTAACCTCCTTACCACCTCTTGAGATCTGGAGAACGAAGATTAAAGTTGAGCCCACTACTTCCTCGCCTTGGTAGTAGGGACTAGACACGTTCAGACACACATTTTTTCTTCTTGTTATTTAATTAAGACTGAAATGACTCATGATTTCGATATTCCACAGTCTAGTCAGGCCATTAGGCTTAAGAAAGTTTACCAATTAGACATTTTTTGACCAGAGTTTCCGCATGGGTGAGATGCTTTCTTCAATAGCTTCAAAAGTTTCTATTGAAAACACATGCAGAATGAAGCTGCTAAAAATTCGTGATAATTGAGTAAAAAAGCGTTTCTGAATACCAACTGAATTGCATTCGCATCACAGAACTGTATAGTTATTGATTATCAAAAACCATGAGAATTACACCTTTAATAAAATCCTTTTCCGACTTTAGGATCTCCTACTATTTTGTAGAACAGTATGCGACATGTGTAAACACTATCTAAACGTCTTACACGTAATCACATATGAAATTCAGATCCATTTCACATTTCTCCCGTGAGAAATCTCTATCAATCACAAAATTTTCTATTAGTTTTTTTCATTAATGGCGTCAGTTGATGATTGCATTAGTTGGTGGCACGCACCCAAGAACCACTGTAGCAATACCGAAAGTGGGATGAAAATCCCTTCGTCTTATTAGTTCTTCAGTCATCATCTTCCTCTCCCTCTCTTTGTACCCCGCGATGGTGCTGATCTCCTCCTCCCCCACCCCCTTCGTCTGCAAGTATAATTCTGGCGTCTGTTCTCCTTACGTGGTTGGACGCCGAGGAACGCGTCTTGACTGCTGCTTCCCACAGTCTCTCTTCTGAGACCGGCGGCCACTCGATTATTGACCGGTCACGGCACCACCACCTTTCCTGGAACGGCGAAGCTGTGAAATTATCTTCTTCCGCTCGTCTTTCGCTCTCCTTTAGACCGTTATTCTACCCTTAAGAATCAGGTCTGCAGACTTCTGTGGACCACTGATTACCTTCTCTAGTCTGCTCGTTTTCCTTTCACCTGAGATGGCCTTGATTGGGGCATTCTTCGCTTAAGCCACGTCGGTCCCCTCAAAAACATGGGCCATGTAAACGTCGAGAAAAAAAAAAGGAAGCAGACAGTCATAAAGAACCACTACAGTAAGGAACAGTTTAGTTTATCTGTTCCTCAGTTATCAGTTCTTTAAAGACCAAGTGCGTATATCAGTGGTATGTAGATGTAATACTTCCTCATAAAATACTCGAGACGAGACTTTTCACAAGGCAGGGCTAGCGCGTAGCGCTCACCGCAAACAGATACAGAGTTCTGAAGAACGAATCGTATGTGTTGCCAGTTGTTGTGTAAGAGAGAGAGGGAATTTTGTATACAGTCTAGGTATGCTGGCTCTCTGTGCACCCGCCTCTAACCCTTCTGATAACCGGGCGGGTAAAGCCTGCAAGTTAAGAGACGGAGGACTAGGGAGGGACAGGACCTCAGAAGAGAACAGACAGATGGGAAGAAATGATGAAGCTAAGGGCGATCAGAGGACAGGACGTAAGAATAGAACAGACAAGGGGAGGGGGGGGGAGGAGGAAGTAAAGACGGGGATGACTATGAGAGGACATGAAGACAAAACAGACAGAAGGGAGGAAGTGAGGTGGCGCAGGACAGAGAGAGGACAAGACATAAGGATGCAGGAGCCAGAAGGGAGGGAGCAAGGAGGAGAAGTACCAAGAGGGGACAGGACATAAGGAAACCAGGACCTGGAAGGCAGACAGTAAGGAGGCGGAGGACCGAGAGGGAACGCCACAGTAAACGCGCCAGCGAGGGACAGCCGCGCCTCTCGGCAGGTGTGGCGGCGCCGCACCGTCTCTCAAATTGTCGGCTGCAGTTAATTGGATTCGGGTCCCCAAGGCGGCACCTGCTGCATTAGGAGCTCCGTAGCTCCCCGATTACGTGTGTGGGTGGAAGGAGAAGTGATTAAATGCATTCATGACAAGTGGAAACTCAAGAACGGATTGGATAAAGTTCAAAAGGAAGCCAAAGGATGTTTCGGCGATCGTAATGCATATGATACATTTTTTTCTTAAGGAACTTGTTGGGAATATCAAAGAAAATGGAAACTTTGTCAGAAGTAGCGATGGGATTAATCGAACGGAAATGAAAAGTCGTTCTAGTGTAGGTAGAGAAAAGTGTAACTTTTGTCTCACACACACACACACACACACACACACACACACACAAACACACACACAAACACAAACACACACACACAGTGTGTAAAAAGGGCGAATACCATGACTGGGATATTCTGACGTATTTTCTCTTTTTCCTTAGAGGGAATAGGAGGCAGGCGACCGCCGACCAGGGAGATACTGCTGCCTGGGTATTGGGAGGATTAGCGATAGTGGCGTAGTGAGCCAGCTCTGCATCGGCTGTCAGGTTCCCGTCTCTGACGCAGGTCGCTGTCTTTTCTTTTTGCCTTATGTACGAATACTGGTGTTCAGTCCACAAACACTCTTCTTAAATCTTGAAATGCTCGCATGAGTCTATAGGTAAATTCTTGAATAGCATCATTTCTTGAATATATATGATTTCTTGAATATAAATTCAAATAATTTTTTTTTTTCCTGTGGTGAGTGAGTACTACGCTTTTAGCACTCTTCAACACCAGAATGTTGAAATTAGGCAGAGATGAAGTTACTGTGCGTTGAATGTACGGTAGTTTTTATGACAGTGAGCTTAGAGGACGGTGCCCGATGACAGTTAAGCTCCCTTTCCATTTGTAAAGATGTGTAAAGTATGTAATCGTAAACACACACACTTCAGCACGTACAAAAATATAGTCTCTTGTATACAGTAACTGTAAATACATGTCATATAATTTTATCGTTCCATACGCAAGTTTTTATATATAGATTTAGAAACTAGGAATAAGAAACACATGTTTTTCGTAGGAAAGATAACAGCGACAAAATACTGAATGTCATTGGAACGGAAAAAAAAGCTAGAACTTCCCTTCTTTCTAATGATTAGTCTCTTTCAGCTCTAGTATCACCTTCTATCATCACTTCATTTCCACTCCCTTTGACTTGTTCATACCCGTGTTCCGTTTTGTCCTTTACTCGTCCGTTCATACGAAGCTTTTACCACTTATCCATGTAAGGAACCAGATCTGGTCCTTTTTGTACTGTGGCTACCGTCCCTCAAGGACAGACACTGGCCACTGGAGATGTGCCTTCATATTAACATCCAGTGTTACAATTTCTGAACTACGTAAGATATTTTCCATTTTATGGAGACAGAGAATGGGTATGAAGTACCTGAGTAAGGAGAGGTAGTGAGGTGTAAGGCTAGCTTGATGAGGTACTTGCATATAAGGGGCAGGAAGACCAGTCCATCAGTGTGGCATCGGAGAGAGTGATACACAAACGGAATGAAAGCGATGGAGATACATTTATGGGGTAATGAAAGAGCCGTGACCAGAAAGGAGATGTGAGAGAATGGAAGTGTAACGGTAAAGTCAGTGAACGAATTTGAATGTCAGTGATACGATCGTACGTGCGTATGTATGTATATCACGAGTTCTCTCATTCGCCGCTAGGCTGAACTGGGCAAGCGGACTGCTCCAAAGCTTGGTCCTCAAGGACGCTCGTGTTGGCACAGCCAGAGATTTCAGAAAGCATAAGACGAATAAGAATAAGAAGAAAAGGATGAAAGGGCAAACAAATGCTTTATAGGACATCTAACGTGGACCTTCAGTTAATAACTCGAGGAAACCGGTGGCGATGTGTTGCTACACTATAAATGACAACACAGGTGTCCAAGAGAAAGAAGTAAAGTCGAGGAAACTTTAATGAGGGTCTGTGGTCGATGAGAGAAAAAGGAATTACGTAAACTGACTCCTGTGGCGAAATAGCTACTGGATACTGTGAGGATATTCCCCAGGGACTATCAGGGGAAGGCTGTGGACTGTGTGATAAAGAAAACGGTATCGAATGTAGTCGCACACTGGCCAGTGGATAAATTGTTTTTATCATTTCTGGGAGAGAAGACCGAGGTAAAAGTGACAAGGATAAATGGGAAGATTCGAAAGATATATGAATGATTAGGAGACGAGAACAGGGATGCGATGAAGACGGAGTGGAGAGAAATAAAAGGGCAAGATTAATCACGGAAAAGTCCTCTTCAAATATTATCCAGCACTAAACATACGTATCAAACAACATCATAAGCATAGCAGGAGCGAATGAAAATTACAAGACATGACACCAGAAACAATAGAATGACACTGAAATAAGACTGAAATGCATTTACGTTAAACACACAAAAAAATCTCTGGGCCGAGATCAACAAGAACATCATGTATGCTATGTTTATGAAGACTATAAAAGTACCATCATAGAAAGTAATGGAACAGGACTCCTCGTATACCGAACACTGACGGAAAACATTTACGATCGGGTGAAGCAATGTTGCCCAGCAACATATTTGGGGGGAAAAAATAGTGTGGAAACGTTACAGAGCGCACGAATTATGCTGTAAATGGGATCATTTTCGGAGCCTCGCCTCACTGAACTGTTGACGGTCCACTACGTTGATGTGGCGGCGAGTTCCGGCCTGAAAAAAAGATGTCTTTGGATTATTCTTTTTAAAGTAAAACTGTGAACTGCATCTTCCCTCACTCTAGTGAAGGACACATACCGCTACCTTCGGCATTAATAAGCCTTTTAAAGTATCTTGATACGCTGCTGGCTCTTGCTAGGCTTCAGTGTAACAACGCTAAAAGGAATGTTTATGAAAAACAGTTGAGCGCCAACTCGGACAAGACCACAGCACCTGTTTACGCCTGGGATCTTATAACGCCGTTACGTTTAGTTTTCAAACCTCTTACATAAATCATCGTACCTCCCCAAAGCCTTCCAACCTCCCAAGTTCCTCACTTCACCTTAAACTCGTCCCCTCCGTTCAATACAATCGATGGAAGATATTCATAACTTTATATCCAGCCACCTGGGTCTGAACTAAGCTGCCTGCAGTTCACCATGAATAACTTAAACCAAGTCGTCAGGGTTCACGAGGGGTAGGGGTGTCCACTGGGGGAGAGGGCTTATATACTTTGGAATTCCGATTCGAGGATAGTTTGTTTTGCTACATGAGCTGAGTATGTCAGCATGTACGTATTCCTGAGTGTTTCCTCCCCAGATGGTTCTCTCAACAATTGATCTCCCTCGCAAGTTGGTCAACTGAAACCAAATGTTTCGGGAGAACCCGTGAATGTATAGTAGATTTTGAATATATCATGTCCACTCGTATTTTTCCCCTGACAAAGATGGGGGGGAATTTAATAATTTTAGCCCTCGAACTGAACATTGCTTTTTTTGCTGTATTATTTGGATCATATGAGGATATCAGAAGCTGTTAGTATGTAACTTGTTTTCCTTAAGATACTCCTTTTAATTAAAGCTTAAGGTCATTCCGCTTAAACTCTCTGAATTAGCCTTGAAATGCACTTTAGATGGTAGTTAGTGTAGTGGTATTAATTATAAGGACTTTGTTCTTTTGCACGATACATTAAAGGATATGAAACACCACCTGAATAATTCGTATATTCGAATAAATCTTCTGACAATGTGAGGGTAAACACCATGCACAAACATTCCTAACGCCTATAATTTGCTTTTCATATCTACAACGTCTATGTTTCAGGCTCAGGCCTATAATGCAGTCTTATAGGAAGTAAACGTGGGCCCCAGACATTATTTATCAAGGATCCTCAGCGCAGTAAAGGAAAATACGTAAAACGGAGTAACTTGCATTCAGTGAGTGTTTCTTTCATCTGAGGAATGAAAAGTAATACAAAAATTATTCAGATGCGTCAGTGATGTTACCATCTTTATTGAAGAAACAGATGGCTGGATATTTGCCGCTTTTCTGTGGTGAGTCAACAGCAAAATGCCGTGCCATTCGAATCTGGTATTTTGTCTTTGTCCTCCACTCCATTGTCCTCCACTGGCCCACTTGCCAAAAGGCATGATCATAGTTTCCCTCCAACCCAGAAGCCTGCATCATCCAAGAAACTAGTTTAGGTGTTTAGTTGTCACCTTTGTCCAGTTCGCTGCACTGCATCGAAGTGGATGGTGAAGCATGTTTCGTCTTTCCATCCCTGTACAGCACACAGACCTGAGTTCTCTCATACATATCTCACCAGAAGCTTCCAGGTAGATGGAAAGTCTGTCAGTCGCTGGCCTCCCAGTCAACCATCTCCACTCGTTCCATTTCGTTTACTCTGTCGTCTTCAACTTCCTCCAGCGTCTTCCATTCAGTTTCGAGTGAGTTCCTGATGCCATCAGTCACTCTTATTATAGGATGTCCTTCTGGATCTGTTCCTTCAGGGTGCAAAGCTATGAATAATCCCCTCATCACTTCTTTTTACGGACATGTATCACTAATCCCTTGCAAGGGCTTTGATGCTCTTGCAACACAACGTATTCAATAATGTTCGGAAATATAAGAAAATCTTGCAAGAAGTCTTGAGACAATCATGTAAAACTGCAGGTTTCTGGAGGCGAAATCTCTGCAGCAGCTGATCCCGGTAATATATGCAATGTGTAACTTTGGGCAACTGCATCTTTACGTACCTAACTTTGGAGAGTCGAAACTCCAGATAAGAGTCCGATACAGTGCAAAAACGATTTTCGTTTTAACGAAGGAATCCCTCGATCATTGTGGGTGAGATTATATCATAGCTATGTCCATACCCCTCTCTCTCTCTCTCTCTCTCTCTCTCTCTATGTGTGTGTGTGTGTGTGTGCGAGTGAAGAGTCACCTTTGGTGAGGCTGCATCATCGTCAGTTGACAAAGAGTAGAGTACAGCAGTTTCGTCAAAGACCTTTTTGCTTCAAAGGAGTCCGTCTTGTCCCTGCTGCTAGATGTAGCGCAGCCTCGGAGCTGCAGGAGCCACTGGATGGGGGTCATGAAGTTTTATATATGATAAATAGGGTGTTTTAGAGAATGTAATCAGAGGACTTAAAATAGTGTATTAGTAATTGTTAGAATAACTTACGTTTTGAGGAACTATTATGAATTATTTGTGGGTTCCTTTTATCATTAAAAGTAACTTATGATATCAAGCGAAGATAACTGCATTTCTAGGTACTGTCACCTGATGAAACTAATTAACGTTGTCCCAGGTAGTGACAATTCGTCTCATCTTATCGGAGGATGATCAAATTTTTCGGAGGATATACTCCTAAGAAAAAAAAAAAGTAGAAGCTAGAAATGCATAGACTCGTATCCTTTTGTTTTTACTTCTTCGGCCTGGCTTCCCGATAAACCATCAGTTCATCTCGTACCACAATTGGCAAATTTTTTTGCTTCTCTTTCTGCCCCTATCAAGTTCAATATTAGACTCTCAAGACCACTCGGCGAGAGTACTCCATCAGCATCATACCATCAGACCAGGTTTCAACCACGAAAAGATAGCGATGTTATTGAAACCCGATGATTGCGCATTTTCTCCCTTAACTACTGGCATGTCAGACCCAATTAGAGCGATTAACGGTCCTTGAACTACTCCAGCCAACCCGAGGGCGCTTCACATATACGTTTCTTCTCGGTTTAAGTCGGGGTTATGTCGATTTTTTTTTCCACAGATTCCGTTTCGGACAATCCAATATCAGATTTCCCCAATTTGTCTTGCGGACACAGAGATGCCCCGAATCAGTCGGGAGGTAACGAGATGAACGTGATTGCCACAAAGCTTAGCTGGATAAATGAAAGATGTTTTATATATGTATTTCATTTATTTCTCATGATAATTCCAAGGCCAGTTTCCTTAAACGAGTCCTGATACTATCAAGAACCTCTCCTAAAGGCTCTTGCAGCCCAAGGCTGAGCTACTTCCATTAGCAGGGAAATGTCGACTCCTTTGGAGTGACTAAATCTTTCGATGAGACTCTTGCAGAATGGTTCCGGTAAAACACACACACACACACACACACACACACACACACAAATATATACTATTAAAGATAGTTACCTGTTGATTGCAAAATATATAAAATACAATTGCTTTAATTAGAAACTAATTTGAATAAAACATGAAGTCAAAAACCTAAGAATGCTGTAAATGAAGACCTTACTCCTAGAAGTGCCAAGCCACTGGAACCTAGTAAAGCTTTCAGTCTCCTCTTGCTGAAGATTAATTCTGTCGCTTCGTCTGGATATCGATACCGGTGTGGCAGGTGCACCTTTTTTGCGTTCCAGGAGGGAAGTACGTGTCTTTTTTCCCCCCTGTTTTCAATCACGCGGGGATTACAGGCGTAGATCTACTCCGACTGTAAGGATTACTATGGCCTTTTGCTTCTGGCTACAGTATTTTTTTCTTGCGTTTGGCACAACGTTACTTCCGACTCCGTCAAGAGAGCAGGGCATGAGGCTGATGTCCCCGTGCGTCTTGCATGTTAAGCAGGTGTTCTAGATTTCCTCAGGGAAGTATACTGCATTTTAATCTTAGGACTTCTGTGACTTGATACGATTGCCATCTGTTACTGTGCAGGAGTACAGAGGGAAGACTGGCAATAATGCTGTTTCCTCATTGAGGACTGCTCCTACTGGTGATGCGTGAAGGCAGGCCACATAGTGCACAGGACTTCGATAGGGGCTTTGAGGGTTCGTGGTCGGACATGATATACCAGGCAAAAAGACAGACGGGACGACCTGGTGTCCAACATTATTCCGAGTTCTTTCGCAGTTCAGTACACTTCAGAAGCTTCAGAACGAGCCTTCGGACTTCGTTTCAGAGACGAACTTCGTGAAACCTCCCTAATTGCTCTCTACAACTTATGTCTTTTTTATCTTTCTGTAATATGGCTGTCTCTCTCTAGAGCTAATAGATGGTCAGTAAAAGAACACCATTACTTTGAAGTTGTCTTGTTGATTGCGGTAGAAGTAAATTCATATATTTTTTTTCTCTCATTGATATTCTTTGAATTTGAAGTGGTTTTGAATCATCAAACCAATTTCTACGTTTCTCTTATACAATTTTGTAGCCTCGTCCTTGCCTCCCTCGTATGAAAACGACTAAATGTAAAGAGTAGCCGAACTGAAAGGAATTCACATTTCGGCTGGATCGCAGTATTATATTTCACCGGATACATTCGGACTTGTTTCGTAGGCATCAATATTTCTGTATTCATGGAGGAGGGATTGGTCAGCAGGACAGTTACGAACAACACACAGCCGTGATTGGTTTAGCTTTTAAGGGATAAGTCAATCCATCGCATATCAGAATCAGTTTCCTCCATTTTCTCGCATTTTTCCTTGATAACTTGCAGTCTCACTTTTGAGTTCACTTTCGTTTGCGTCAAACCCCATACCTCAGTCCATGGAAATAATCCTGGAGAGGAAGGCTGTTGAACAGTGAGGAGGAAATATTCATTACATACATGATTAATAGCATGTGTTTTCTTAATGATTATATTCTGAAAAGTGTTCTGCTTCATGACGTGTAAAATTTCGAAGCTTCAGTTGACATTTCGAGGGTGAACTTCAAAACAGTATATCTTGATGTCTTATCTCTTTTTTGACATTCCGTTCGTCTTTCAGATCAGAAACTTTTTCAGACTTCTGCGTTATGGTAATTATATGCTTTTATTCACATGTTGGTATATCTTGTATGTAAATTGCTGTGTTTCCTGCCTTCTTCTTTATAGTCGTTGATCTGTCATTATCAAGTGCACACCAACGATAATATTTTAATCACACTTACTGATATTTGCTTTTTGTCTCGACTGTGTCTGTATGTGTATTGACAGTCTGTGTCAGGTTATAAGAATCTCCTGCATCATATAATTATGGCATAACATCCTCTGTTTCGTGTTAGTCCTGGGTCTGTATAGCACGTCCATGTCCAGAATGTGGCCAGCTTGTCACATTGGCTACGTACTGAAAACAGTCACCAAATAACATTGGATTGATTGATGCGTGCCAATATGACCTACCCATCTTTTTGCTCTGGTCTTCACTCCATACAATTACCCCTGGCGGTGATCGGAATTGTCTTTAAAATTCTGTAATTACACAGGAGAAAAGGTACTTGACTTGATCATTATTTGTCAAAGACAAAAGTACACATGAACGTAAACCCATTTAAGGCATATTCTGTTGCACCTACCATGTATTTTTCTTTTTTCATTTTAATTTAATAGAATCATTGTCCACGTAGCTGCCTACGTAAGGCTCGAGGGAACTAGATCGTTTTATGAAAAGTACGCCATGACATCGTGAATTACATTTCATAACTTTGTCCTAAATACACCTTTTCAGGTAATCTTTTTTTTTTTTTTTTGTAAAGAATACCATGAAATTCAGAAAATGAATTACTACACTAGACAGTAATTGTCCAAGGTACACAGTAAAGTAATGCCACGCCAAGTCCATATTAAGAAATATCATGAATTCGACCTTTGGCCTCAGAACAGTGTAAGGTTATAAAACCTTGACCCTTGACCTCAGATCAGAGCTGGTATGACAAAAACACAATAGGTTTGCCAAGTTCTTTTTTTTTTCAATCATTTATTCGGAGTTCAAGCTTCTTGCTTCATCAACGTTGTGCCATGAGAGTCGGTTTGTTCATAAAGGCAATATAAAGTCTGGGAGTGTGTTAAAAGCAGTTCCTGAATCCCGTGTGAGCGTATGTACATTACTCATTATTGCGTTAGTGTAAGCACAGATGCACTGTCTTGGGGACGGAGATGAAAGAGAGGTCTCCAAGATGTCCAGCAAGTGCATTGCAAATCAGTGCACAGAAATAATTAGTGTATGATCATGGGAAAGTTAAATGCCGGTACGTGAAGCGCTGCGAAAAGTAATTTTTTAGAAGACGTAACTCCACAAAGACGTTCTCGTAAATATGATCTGAAACTACCTGGAAAAAAAAGGGGGGGAACCATCATAACTATGAAGTTTCTCTCTCCATCGAAAGACGCGTTGCGATTTTCAAATGATTGTGACTAAGCACAGAGAATGGAACGCCTGGCAAGTGACAGCTGAGTAAGGGAGAGAGAGAGAGAGAGAGAGAGAGAGAGAGAGAGAGAGAGAGAGAGAGAGAGAGAGAGATTGGACCCGAAGGCTACTGGATGCTCTGAGCTTCTCACTTACTGAGCAGAAAATCACCACCTGCTGCTGCTGCTGGGGGAGGACTCTGCCTCGGGGACTTACTATCTGAAATCAATCGCTCTCTCCTCCTCCTCCTCCTCCCCGTCACTCGATCCAAGCAGAAACCAGATAAAAAGTGTGTGTGTGTGTGTGTGTGTGTGTGTGTGTGTTTGTGTGCGTGCGCGCGCGTTTTTAACTTTGTTACTATAGAAAACTGTAGTAGCAATATGCAAATTATAAAGTGTATTAGAAGAAAACATATCTTTCAAAATGTTATCGAAGTTACGGAAATGTTTTCTTTATTTTCTAGATCCGATCCACTAAGGTTATGGAAATGCCATCTTTGTTTTGTAGATCTAGTTTACCAAAGAATCGTTTTCTTGGTCTGACGTTCAGAATACGGGATGGAAATATCTATTCCAACTGGTACTACTGAGGTGTAGTCATTGTCTGCGACGTATCTGTGTAGAATATGCTGAGAGAGAGAGAGACTTTGGAGTTCTCAGATGAAAGGATGAACAGCTGGATTGACTGTAGACCGACTTCTCCGCAGCCACTACTCGAACCTGTACGTTCGACCCCCAAACTGCCCAGGTATGCGTTTAAGGACTGCAACACTAACCGTTACACCACGGAGGTGCATACACCGTACTTAAAGAATAAATTCTTGCTACATCAGTGGCTACTTTACCCTATTGGCGTACTGCCGCTTCCGACAGGACCTTATGAGTGTCTTAGAGCCCTGAGGGAAGTAAAAGAGTTTATGTAAAAGGAAAAAAAAAAAGGAAGAAAAAACAACTTGCCTTCTCGTTAGCGTTGAAGTCTTTTTTTTTTTTCCTCAACAGTTTTATTTATGCAGGACACGACGCAGAAAGTTTAGGGCTGTAAGCTCGTTTGTGTGGCGCCCTTTGGGAAGGCCACACGGTCTTGTGGACTTCGGGGGGGAGACGACTCTGTATGTCTCTCGTGTTCCTTGATGGCAATAGTTATTTTTTTCCTGGATCCTGCGCGCTAGAAAAGTTCTTTTGTGTGCCTTTTGTGGTATTTTGTATCTTCATTGACCGTCTACACTGCGTATCTGTCAGTTCAAGGTAATGACAGCATTGTTGATACTGCTCTGTCGTCTGGCGGCAGCATTGTCTCTTCTGTGGTGTTCGTGCGAGAATCGCATTTTCGTGGTATTGTGGAGTTTGTGGCTTAACCAGTGTACGGGGTGTTGATAAGAATTGTCAGTGGTGCAGCAGCGTCAGCAAGATACTGTTCCCTGAGTCTGTAGGCAGTGGCAGTGTTGTGTCTGTATGGAGACTGTGTCAAGACGCCGCCGCAACGTACCTGTGAATGGTAATCCTGTTGAGAGAACGCCTTTAAGTACGTGTGTCCAAGTTCCTGCCCTGCTGAAAGGACTGACTAGTTTACGTATTAACTCTCTCTTCTCTCTCTCTCTCTCTCTCTCTCTCTCTCTCTCTCTCTCTCTCTCTCGTAAAGAAGAAAACTAAGATTATAACAGTTAGCTCGTGTAAATGAATTCCTTTTTTTTACTACCTCAAAACATGTATGTTTTCATAACTTTCGTTGAAGTAAGAAAAAATATAAGTGTTTACTCGGTTAACATGTATACTTATACATATATATATATATATATATATATATATATATATATATATATATATATATAAGGCTTTATACTGGAAATGTTTGCCCTGAGAGAGAGAGAGGTTGGTTGTGTGTGCTTAAGGCCTGTCAACTGCCCGAGTTATGATGGCCGTCAGCGTCAAGCTACGTCCATCAGCCGTAAAATCCTGCAGCACCCTCAGGAGTTGAGGATAACGCGTGCAGGTTTTGGCTGTTCCAGACGCCTTTTGTCGAGAACCAATGGCTTGGAACTCCTCTGCGCACAGTTGCTACTACTCGCAGAGATTACATAAAGTATAAAGAACCTTCCGAGAGAATTTTGAGGCTTGAGATTTCGGGGGATACCACGAGACGCTGAAGATCTTTTAGTATACACGTGATGTTTTCAGTCGTCTACCCCGGCGTGAGACTTCGGGAAGGGTAGCCGTCGGATACTCGCTTGTCTACCGGGATTACGGTGTCTGGTTGTTTAGCTGGCTATTTTTTCCGGTGTTTTCTTCCCGTCTTCCTGTAGGTTCTCTGCCTCCTCCTGTCGCGTACATTCTTCTCGCTCTTCCGTCTCCCTCTGACGCTCGGGAAACATCAGGATGGTAGATAGTTTTCTGCCGGACGGGATGCATTCATACGCCTTCCTCTTGGGACGCTGATGTTCTGTAGCACTCTTATAGAAATGTCCACACTCGCATGTAGTTTACTTAGCCCAAAGATGTACCTCGTGTCCAGAAAGTGGTATCTGAAGTGTCTTTAATTAGAGAGAGAGAGAGAGAGAGAGGTGATGGTAATGGATAATGAACTATATTATTGCAGAATCTTTACGGTCAGAGATTTATTTCGTCAGTCGACGATCACTTATAATTTGAAGATTGGCTTAGCAACATTTCTGTCCCTTTTACTTAACCACTCTTCTTCTGATTGTGGCACCTGTAGCTTTAATACCATCTGTCCTACCTCCTTCAAAATCCACTTATCACTTTTGTAAACTTCCATGCATTCAAAATGTTCGAAAACCTGTGCATATCCCCATTTTCTATCGTTAACCATAAGAACGAAAGTTGCCTACCCATTACTCCATTTTCGGTTGCATAAAAGCTAAAAGTCCCATGGAATTGGATATCCACAGCTCCGACGCGCGCACTTGTAAACCGCAGTCTTCCGAATACTGTGGGTTGTAACCGGACGCCCATGTCACTACCTATGGCAATGAGAGGGTGCAATTGCTCTGCATAGTATGTAAAAGGAATTTCACGTCGCAGGCGACTGACTTAAATCTATAAAGATAATGGCTGTCAAGTAGTTCTCTCAGGTGATTTAAAGCAATTTTTGGTGAATATTGTATTTTAAATCCACGCCTGGTATTATTTGCACCCCTTTAGCTTCAGGAGAAATTTACCGTAAGTCTTCCTCTTCGAAAAGTCAGAACGTCTTTCTATTCCTACAACACTAACCCTTGAGTTTAGTTTCCCTGTTACATCCCACTGTCACAAACAGCCTCGTTATGAACCAGTGGTCTGTTGCTGTCCGAATAGATTCGAATTAGATTCTATTTGTATCTTCAGAAAAAAAATTTTGAGGAGTCCACCGACGACACTCAGATAATACGAAAGGATCTTTTTAGTTGAACGATACCGCCTCTATACACGGCTCCTCTGGCCATCCCCAAGTCTCCTTTGTTAAGCACCAATGGCTTGGAACTCTACGCACAATTGCACTCTTACAGATTACACAAGTTAAGAATCACTGAAAGAATTCTGTAAGATATGGGGAATTTTTTTTTTTTATTCTGGGCGGGGGGTGGGGGGTAGGGGGGAAGCGGGGGGGGGGGGGAAGGGGGGGGGGGGGGGGGGGGGGGGGGGGGGGGGGGGGGGGGGAAGACCTGCAGAAACCCCACGATCTTAAGATTTCTGATATTTCCAGTACGTCGTCGACGTTAGAAAGAGTGACTGTCGAACTCTCTCTCTCTCTCTGTCCAATGTTTTGTTGGGTGGACGTTTCTCGTTTTCTCTTACCTTGTGGTCGTTATCCATTTTCTAATGTGAATATTTCTCTCTCTCTCTCTCTCTCCCGACACAAGGGATAGATGAAATCAAATTGTCATTATTCACAGCTCTTGCTCAACTGCTTCACACGCAGGTGTAGTCGACTCGCCTCAGAACAGGTCCAGAATTTGGTGTAGGAAAATTTCTCTCACTTTACGGAAAAAGACTGACTGGAGATACAAGTGATTGAAGAGCCGTATGTATAGTCTTTCATTACTCGTATGTACATTCAAGGGATTTATCTTATGAATTGATTAGGTTGATTTAGATCGGGTTGGGAAACATTTCTGTCGCCCTTATTTTGCTCAACAGTAATCTCTCCTCATTTTCTTTATTTCTAAAATTCATTAGTTAATCCGTCAAGTGATATTTATGTAGAAACTCTAAACGAAAAGCTGTAGGTCCTTCGTTTTTATTAACTGTAAGAATGTAGGTTATCATACCCACAAAATTGTTTTTTCTCGCATAAAAGCTTATAAACTCCCCAAGTAATTTGGATATCCAAGCCTTCACATACTCGTGTAACAATAGACTTCCTAGGTTGACATCGGACACCCGTGTTTCTACCCAAGACCAGTTACATCTTATAAAAGACTTCAGTGTCACAGGTGCCTGGACCCAAGTCTCGAGGTACAGAACCTGATCATCTCTCACAGGGATTTTTAAACAGTTGATGATAACTTCCAGGTCACAAGTGTTTGACCCAAGTCAAGAGATGTAGAGAACGGATTATCTTTCGGGGATTTTTAAGCTGAGTGAGTCCACGGACGACGGTCAGATGATGACAGAATCCTCCTTAGCTGAACGGTACCGCCTCTGTGCACCCGGCTCCTCTGACTATCCCCAACTCCTTTGTCGAGCACCAGTGGCTTGGAACTCTATCCGCACAGCTGCACTCGACGCAGATGACCTAAGTTAAGAATCACTGAAAGAGATTTGGTGAGTTTTTTTGTATTTCGAGGGGGGAAGGACGCCCGGAAACATCATGACCTTTAGATACGACGCATAATGTCTTCAGTTTATCGTCAGCTTTAGAGTGTGTGGCCAATGGATTCGCTCCTTGTCTGCTGGAGCCACTGTCTGTGTTCGTTTTGCAGGCTGTCTGTTCCTTGCCCTCTTTCTCCCTGTCGCCTGCTTGTTTCTGGCAAGCAAATCTCTCACTTTCTTTCTCTGGTAGGTAGGTCTATGGAAGCTAGCCACAGACGTAGGTGGTGTATTGCTGGTACTAACCTTCTGGGTTTCGAGAAGGTTAGAGACGGCTGTACGGACAGCCAGTACTTCAGTGGCTGTCAAGTAATAGTCGTTTGACTCGGGTAGCTGTCATTTCTTTCTCAATAACCCATACATTTGATTTGTGCACATATATATTCGTAGATTTTTTCGAGACGAATTTAAAAGATCTGCCAGCATAAATAGCGAAAGAAAACATGAAATGTAAGCTCAGGAAACGTAATAAGGATTACCTAACACACACACACAGATTCAGTGTAGCAATTGGAACTCTTGTGTGGGGAAACGTACATCCAGTGCGATGAGCTGTAGGTTCTAGCCCTGCCTGTTGGCCAAACTCGTCATACGTGCTCACAAGTAAAAAAGGAAGTACTCTAGTCTATCCATCCATCCACCGATCCAGAGCACGATCATTCATACATCTGATATAAGAATCACACACCTCGCAAGGGATGGGATCATAAGTATACTTATACACAACAGAATCCCATCAATATACATGCTCGTAAATGTTGTAAATATTTGGCCCCAAGGCTGCGGTGTATATCAGCAGGGCTGACAGTAGCTGAAAGCTATGTTGGGTCATAGATATATAGCGTTACCTTTTTTTCCTCCCCCTGGGGAGAGGTGAGGATAAAGGATTGGAGAGGGGTCGAGTTGGAGTCTCGAAAAAGAATAAAAGTGAGGAAGCGACTGGGTAAAGGAGGAATAGGGAGGGAAGTGTGTGTTGAGGGATGATGAGAAAGGAGATGCAACGAGAGGGAGGGAGGATTTTGATGGAGGGTGAAAGGGAGAGAAGGAAGAGTGTCTAGGAGGGAGAGACATGAGGAAAAGCGAGGAAGAATGCCGAGGAGAGCGACGGTAGAGAGAGAGAGGGATTTGGAGAAATGGGAGGAGGAGGAGGAGGAGGACGAATTAGATAGCAGTATAGCGGTAACCCCGTCATACATACAGTGTCAGTATTGGTAGCAAGACTTGCTTCAAGCTTGGAGGTAGTGAGACTATCGTCAATTCTGTTACGTAAACAGCATCACCAGTATGGCAGCAGCAAGAACAGAAGAAGAGCGGTTTTATTAACCTTTGCAACAGCAGCTGTGGCAGAGGCAACAGCATCAGAAACAGCAGTCGCAGCAGCAGCAGCTGCTTCATTACCTTAGTCAACAGGCTGTTATTGCAAAGGGAACGCACATTTGAAATGGCCAGCCATGCAGGTGCTGGAAGGAACACCATTACGAGTGTGTGATTCTTGTCCAAACAGAATTCTATTTACATTCATCTAGTTTTATTTAGTTAAAATCTTATATGTTTGTGGAGTGAACACAGGACAGTTGGAGAGTAGGTGTTTAGTGTCTACAGCGTAAAAGCTGCAAGTTGGGCATAACGTGTCATTTGATATACTGAAAAGGTTTTTGAAAAGTTGGAAATTATGGGTAGGATCTAAAACGCAGACGAGAAAGACTAGATACGGCATTGACATCCAAATGTTACTGTTTTTAAGATGTACGAGAGACGCTTCACAGTGGCCTAGCCTCGAATTGCCATTCAAACATCAATAATATGACACAGTGGCTCTTCTCTCAAGTACGTGGTCTTAACTGATGGTGGAGGCATGCAATAAGCGTATCCTTGGAACCAGATGATTAAATGATGCCTAATCAGAAACGACAACGCGTTGTCGCGAAGATTATTGAGTTAAGAGGAGATTTCCGAAGAACTGATGTCTCATTTCTTTCCAGCTCTGTCGAGTAAGAAGGCAGAGAACAGTAGTTGCCCCCGATGTGAAGACAGCAATGAGAATAGCGCTCCAAACATGAACGAATCATTATTTTGTTAAATCGCAATAAGTGCGTAGAAGAGATTAACCTTCGACACCAGGACAGGGTGCACCAGTATATTATAGACTTACCGTTTGTTTAACGATAGGCTTTCGACACAGTATAGACGTTACTCTGATGTCATTTAAGTTCATTACATTGAAAGTTGAACTTTAGAATCCTCAAAGGAGTTAGGGTATTCATGAAAAGTTCCAGGAAGAGAAGAATGTAGGAAACTTGTCTTTTTAAAAGTGTTAAGCTTAACTGAGTTACGTCCGACTCGCTGGAAAATCCTATCCAAATCCTAGTTTAGAGAACAAGCTCAGACGAGAGGAAGTCTGAGCAAGGGAAGACGGACCAGATTTAAGAGAAGTGGAAGAGCAGCAGATTGGATAAGTTAACAGCATATATGTGACTTGGGCATGTGCTTTGAGAATAGCGAAGCCTTGAAGAAACGTTTCTCTTGATGGGAAGGTTAAGCGGATCAGTTAACATTCATGAATGCGGACATGGGACACAGGAGCCTGGAAATTAAAGAGTAGAGTGCAGGACAACAGAGAAAGCTGTGATTCTGAAAACCAAAATGCCTTACGCCACACACTATAAAATGTTTACGAAAGATGAAGGCAGATACCAAACGATTCGCAAACGTCTCTCATAAAAAGGATCTAAGCTTTGAGAAGGACGTCCTGGTGATAAAATGGAACGCTATGAGATTCAAGATGCTTAAAGGAACTGGTAGATGAGAAAAGAATCCAGGGATTTGGAGATGGAGGAAATCAAAGCATCTGGAAAACCCAGAATGGTCGCCAGTCCCAGCGATGTGCAATAGCGACGTAGTTTTCCAAACTGGAAGATAAGTTTTATTCTTTTTTCAGGGTAAAAGCGAAACTGGCAAGCACGGACAGGTAATGGTATACTCTTGAATATGGAAGGATTCCGTTCGTTTCTTTTATTATTTTCCTGCGTTTGTAGGGGATACGAAGGAGGGTTCTTTAAAGATTCTGTGACTTGGAAGACTCTCGAGGCCTGTAACCCCAAAACGGACGCTTATAACCCACTTGGTCAATTGATGATCTCTTTTCTTGGGAAGAATGTCCTGCAGGCACAGTGAGTACATTTCGAACACCTCGTTACGTCGATCAGTGACCAGTTATTAGAAATACTGAGAACGAATGTATATCCATATTCTTTGAAATTGGGCAGTCGTAAAGAGGGTTGTTCACGTCACATCTTTCATGATACACAGTGCATGCTCAAACTCACAAGCATTACTCAAGGAAGCATGTTCTGGTCACTTAATAATGAGGATATATATATATATATATATATATATATATATATAT
>JAYMFT010014574.1:0-16716 GCA_038088735.1 Panulirus argus | reverse complement strand
AGACTGAAGCTTGAGCATGGATGAGACTGAAGCTTGAGCATGGATGAGACTGAAGCTTAAGCATGGATGAGACTGAAACTTAAGCATGGATGAGACTGAAGCTTAGTCATGGATGAGACTGAAGCTAAAGCATGGATGAGACTGAAACTAAAGCATGGATGAGACTGAAGCTTAAGCATGGATGAGACTGAAGCTTAAGTATGTTTGAGACTGAAGCTTGAGTATGTATGAGACTGAAGCTTAAGTGTGTATGAGACTGAAGCTTAAGCATGGATGAGACTGAAGCTTAAGCATTAATGAGACTGAAGCTTAAGCATGGATGTGAATGAAACTAAAGCATGGATGAGGCTGAAGCTGAAGTATGTATGAGACTGAAGCTTAGACATGGATGAGACTGAAGCTTAAGCATGGATGGGACTGAAGCTAAAGCATGGATGAGACTGAAGCTTAGGCATGGATGAGACTGAAGCTTGAGCATGGATGAGACTGAAGCTTAGGCATGGATGAGACTGAAGCTTGAGCATGGATGAGACTGAAGCTTGAGCATGGATGAGACTGAAGCTTGAGCATGGATGAGACTGAAGCTTAAGCATGGATGAGACTGAAGCTTGAGCATGGATGAGACTGAAGCTTAGGCATGGATGAGACTGAAGCTTAAGCATGGATGAGACTGAAGCCTGACATTTGGTCTGATTCGTTATGTAAGACAATATATATTTTGTCTCAACGTGAGTGTGTGAGTGTGTATCGTGCGCTGGGAGATGAGGTAGATGAGACCCAGAAACCGAAGCCTCAAGCCGGTATTCTGGTCGTTACTAATCAACCAGGCGTTGACCTTACGTGGGGAGGGGGGGGGGAGGAGGGGTTTTGCGAATGGCTAATCCCCACCTAGTGTGCGACTTCGTAGTGTGGGGAGTTCCTACACACTGAGCGACTGGGTCCAGCACACGGTGAGGTAGTAGTACTTCCGTGTCGGGGAAAGTGCAGGTGTGAGGCCTGTTTTGCGGGGCGTCCCTGTGGAGATTTTTGGCCTCGGTCATCACGGTGAGGGAAGGCAAGTGGTCTGGTGCCGGGCTAAGGTGACCCCAGATTGGAACGACCTGACTTGCGTTGCTAGAGTCATGTGACATGACCTGACCCCCCGTTTGACCTGACTCGTGTTGACTTGTCTTTGTGAGACCTGCTTTACGTGACTTGCCTCTTGTGACTCGGGTCTCATGACTTAACCATGTGACCCAGATCTGACCCTCTCTGCCAGGGAGGCCAGGCCAGGGGAGGAGGGGGCAGCGTGTGGTGCCAGGGATCTATTGGGTCCCAGGGAGAGTTGGAGGGCTAGGGAGAGAGAGAGGGAGGCAGAAGGGGAGGAAGAGGACGCGAGGAAAGGTAGTCTTCCTTCCCCGAGATCTAGACCTGTGTGTTTGTGTGTGTGTGTGTGTGTGTGTGTGTGTGTGTGTGTATGTGTGTGTGTGTGTGTGTGTGTGTGTGTTGCCCCGTCTCTCTACCTTGCTTTATGTACAAGTTGTTTATTCCTATCATAACAAGTCTCTTGCTTGATTGCAAGTTGTGTCCTCGTGTTGCTCTTTCCCTACATCTCTTGAAGAGCTGTTCATTGTATACGTTGCAAGTCTGTTATGAGTGCTTAAAAGTTGTGATCAGCTCGCACCTTACTCTTTTCTCTTCCGTGATAGGCAGATTCAAGGACTCTAGCCTTTCTCTGTAACTGGGCTTCCTTAATTCCGGCACTGTCTTTCTTGCTCTCCTCTGGACCTTCTCTATTAGCTCTTTGTGCTGTGAATGATCTGAGGAAGCTTGCCAAATGTTCCCTTATCAGTGAAGTTAATTGCACTTCTTCTGTTTGCCAGCAGCAGACCGTTGGTCTCTTGAATTATTCTCCTGATGTGGGACTCTGGCGACGGGTTAGGAGCGATGTCGACTCCCAAGTCCTCTCTCACACACAGACTCCTGCAGCTTATTTCCTGCATGACGATAATCTTATTCAGGTCTTCATATATCCGACCGACTTTTTTAAAGTCTGTTACGGCTACCACGTATATTGATGCAATCCTCCACGCTTTTTCACTCCGCTCATGACCTCTGCGTCATCTGCAAACACATTCAGGTACAAGTCAATACCTTCTGGAAAGTCAATACATTGATCAAGAGGAGTAACAGAATCCTGTGGTATTCCGCTGGTGCTCTCAACCCGTTTTGGGAAAGCTTCTCTGTATTCATCGGATGAGCCTGCCCCATATTCCTGCTTTGATTTCCACCTTTTCTCTAATCAGCCTCCCACGCGGGACAGCGTCAAATGCTTTCAGCACAGCCAAATGAAAACAATCCACCTGGCCTTCCCTTCTGTCAGAGACAAGCTATCTGTCTCGCTGGTACCTAAGAGATTCTTAACACTTGACCTCCTAAAACCATGCTGTGTCTCACTGGGTCAATTTCTCCTCTGTAGAAAGATCATCCATGTGGTTTCTGGTCATCTTTTTCAAAGCCTTTACAGACCACGCTCGTCAGGGAGGCTGGCTTCCTCCTGGTCTCCTCTCTGCCTTTCTGTAGCAATATCTTGAACAGTATTTCAAAACGTCTGTCTAGTGTACCAGCACACATCTTCAGAACGCATGGTGAAATTTCATCAGCTCCATGAGCCCTGTATGAGTCAAGACCTTTCAGTATTCTGTTAATGTCTTATCAAAATAGCTCAGGGCTTTCCGAAATCTTCTCATTCCACCTCACTAGTGTTAGGGCTGTAGTGTCTTCCACCGTGAAACCACTCCTGAATTAGTTATACATTTCCTCCCATATCCCGACATTATTCTCTACAACCTTTTGAACCCCTTAGCATGATTAGCTACTCTTTTCCTGATAATTTGACTCGTAAAGAATTTATGGATAAGTTTTGTATTCTACCTTCTCATCTCGCCTTACTTGTTCCTTGCTCACTTATACCTTGCCACTGCGCGTCTCCGGACCTCCTTTACCTCTTGGCATCCATTCAACTCCTTTCACCTTCCCTCTGCTTTTAAGGCTAGAGACACGACCCCTTCACTTGTGAATCATGTGGAACCTCTCACAGCTGTGCATTGGATCCTGGCTACTGACTGACTGAAAGATTGACTCTGTGTGTGTGTGTGTGTGTGTGTGCCCACATTTATAGACGTAGTAAATATGCCAGACGTATGAGGGTGTTCCAAGTAGTCCGTATCGACGTAGGACTTTATGATTCCATTTGATGATGATATTACTGTATGCCTCATGACACATTTACTGTATCGCCTCGTGGAGGGTTAATGTATCCCTCACGATACAGGAACGTATCCCTGGCAGGACTGGTGTACCCGTAACGCTACACGAACCCGTCAGTCTCAGGGGGCGCAGGAAAGACTCATTGCGATGGTCTGGTATTTCCCAACAAGCCTTCGCTGTGGTGGGGAAGAGAGGGAGGGAGGCGCACCTAATATTGTTGCAAGTGTCGAGTAGAATACTCTCTCTCTCTCTCTCTCTCTCTCTCTCTCTCTCTCTCTCCCTTCCATATCTCTCAGCGGCGTCGACAAAAGCCTTTTTATTCTCGTGTCGTCTCGCCGATCCAGTTCATTTCTTCCCCGTGGACGGAAAACCTGTCGTCCACAAGCGGTAGGGACGAAGCGCCACCCTAGGCGACTGATACGTAGCTGAGAAGACGCCAGAATATTTGCATTTTCTCAAGAAAATGTAAATTTGTGTTAGTTTTTGGTTATGAGAGAGTCCATTGGCCCCTAGGAAGCCACACGTCCTGCTCTCCCGCGTAACTCCTACTGCCACTGGTGAGGGCGATATGGATGCTGGATCTCCCGCACCTGCGGGAGCGGAGGCTCCTGCAGTGGGGAGAGTGGCACGGCATCAGCAGGTGGTGGATGCTGTAGTGGTGTGAGCATGAAGAGCAGCATCATTTAGCAGGTTAAGCCCGCCTGTTGGTGAGAATGTGCGTGTGGCCAGCACCGCTCTACTATTGATTTATCGACACAGACAGCACAGTTCTGCCCCCCACGAACGCCAAGACTTCGGGGTGATGTCCGGAGCACCGCCAGTAGCAGTACTTGACCACGGCACAGGCAGGAACAGCCCCCAGCAACCCCAGAAGCAGCAGCAGCAGCAGGGAACAGTATTTGTGACCCGCAGGGCGGGTTTTCAAGTGACCGAACCCAACCCAGTTGTTGTGATGTGGACACGCCAGGCTGTAGCTCTCCCGTATCCACAACCAGGGACTGTTGCAGACGACCAGGGAATTGGAAATGGAAATTGGGGGAAGGGCAAGGGCCCAGGACACGTATGGGTGCCCAAGCAAGGACGGCCACTCTTTGGGGCTGTGTGTGTCCGCTCCTCGGGCCTTCAGTCCTTCCCTCCTTCCTCTGACGCATCCTTCGCTGCCACGTACTTCAATACCTGACCATTGGACAAACGTATCCACGACATAATATGATGCCAAGAAGGAGTTACTGAATTTCTTAGTACCGTTGAGCGTCGATTTCCGTTCCCTCTCATATAAGCAAACGCTTAATACGTAATTTTAACTCCCTGGTAAGGTTTTGGAGTCAGATAAGATAGCGTTGGTAGATAAGCCAAGGGTGATTCAGCTACGCCTTTGAGAAACAATGATGGACTGGGAGCAGCACCTGTGGGTATTTAAGCCCCGCCTATCAGACACAGTTATTGCCTGGAAGCGTCGCACATGGGAATTTAAGCTCCACCCATCAGATAAATCCATTGGCTGGGAGCCTTGTGCAGGGGTATTTAAGCCCCGCCCATCAATTGCAGCCATTGGTTAGGAGCACCGCGTTGGAGTGTTTAAGCCCCGCCTATCAAGTATAATATTTTTCCCCCGGTATGGAAAAAGAAAAGAAGAAAAAATAATTAACAGAAAGAGATTAATAACTTTTTTTTTCCAAATGCATACCCAAAAGCATGTCACATATGGTTCCACAAAGCATTTGATAAACATGTATGGCGGACAACGTGTCAAGCTGAAATATTATGGCTTAAATGGGGGAAATACGAGACAGGGACGGTGCATTTAACACGAGCTGGATCATCTAGCTCACAGGCCACAGCGGCAGATTACATTAATGGTTTTATGTTTATAAATTCCGTTCGGAATCGTGTTATTGACACAGGCGGTGTGCACAGAAATGTGTGTTGTGCCGATAAACGGGGGGAATTAAAGGATATGTGAGATGGGTAAGGGGGGAGGCGAATAAGGATGAGGGACCTCACAGATTATGAGGAGGTTATGAGGCACTTAGGGAAGACAGATGATTATGAGGAGGTTGTGAGGCACTTAGGGAAGACAGAGGATTCTGAGGAGGTTGTGAGGCACTTAGGGAAGACAGGTGATTATGAGGAGGTTGTGAGGCACTTAGGGAAGACAGATGATTATGAGGAGGTAGTGAGGCACTTAGGGAAGACATGATTATGAGGAGGTTGTGAGGCACTTAGGGAAGACAGATGATTATGAGGAGGTTGTGAGGCACTGAGGGAAGACAGATGATTATGAGGAGGTTGTGAGGCGCTTAGGGAAGACAGATGATTATGAGGAGGTTGTGAGGCACTTAGGGAAGACAGAGGATTATGAGGAGGTTGTGAGGCACTTTGGGAAGACAGAGGATTATGAGGAGGTTATGAGGCACATAGGAGAAGAGAGATAAGAGTGGGGAACCTTATAGATTTTGAGGTTATTTGCCGGAGGACGGTGATAGCAACTTGAAGTCTCATAGACGGATGGAAAAAGGATGGTGTAGGAGGGAGTTGCAGCGTCGTGCGGTGAAGGATGCAGGGGTAGGATGAGCCGAGCCTTTGACTCGACCCCGAAGGGTCGGTTTCAAGGGTCGTACCGTCGTGCTCAAGGGTCGTACCGTCGTGCTCAAGGGTCGTACCGTCATGCTCAAGGGTCGTACCGTCGTGCTCAAGGGTCGTACCGTCATGCTCAAGGGTAGTAACGTCGTACTCACGGGTAGTACCGTCGTATTCAAGGGTAGTACTGTCGTGCTCAAGCGTGTAAACGGTAACATATACTTGTATGGTTGTCACTGAGGAACAGTCATTCTGACAAGATCGTTTCTTTTTATTGTAACTGAGACGACACGGGCAACAGATTGCCCTAAGCGCGGCCGTCTCATAACACACACACACACACACACACACACTTAACCCTGGTACCCACTGATCGACCAGCCCGGAGGGGAGGATAAACATATTTGGGACTTTTCACGGAAGTGGACATGTGTTTTGACGATCTACATACATTTTATGTACATGGTTTGTTGTCACAGGCTGTCGAACTTAAGGGGGGAAGGAAGTGTTGTCACAAATCTTTGTGACGAAGGCAAGATTGAACAGATAGCGACTTGTGGACGAAGAGTTCTTTGAGACGTTAGTTGCCCGTTTCGTGACTAGATGTTGGTGTTCGTTCTGAATACTTGAACTGAATTGAATTTTTTGTATGGCTTGAAGTGTGGAGGTGAGGACGTCGGGAAGGGGGAACACTTACTGATGCTGAGCATGTCGACGTTTTCCTTCGTCGCGTAGCTGACCACGGTCGAGAACATGGTGAAGAAGGTGACGGAGAAGGCGACGCAGAGGGTCAACTCCTGTTGGTTCCCTCGGCCGTGGGGGGACGACGACGAAGTGGCTGTAGGGGAGCCGGACGCGTTGCTGACGCCGGTGAGGGTGGCGGCCGAGTGTGGCTGCTGCAGGGACGCCCGGAGGTAGGTCTCCACGTCCAAAGTGCCCTGTGGCTGCAGTTCGTAGGACGGAGGATCCCCGGCGACAGCGCCCTCTGGCGCCGTCCCTTCGGAATCGGCTTCGGCTGCTGCCGTTGTGCCTGCTGGAGGGAAGGCTGCCAGTCAAGTGCTGAGGCAGTATCAACACGCGTATTGGGAGTTGATGGGGAATAAACGCCGTTTCAAAGGAGCTGATGTTCGGATAGAGTTTACCAGTGTCTTTAACGGACTGATTAAGGACAATTGAGTTAGTGCTCACATAACTTAAGAGAGCCAAAGACACGACTGGAATGCTTTGGCATTCTTTTGAGTAAATCTAACAGAAAACGTGTGTCAGGGATGCTGTGCTAGTTGTTTAGCTGTAACCGATTTCCCTTTGGGTATCGTGAATATTAAAGTTCATACGCGGTGTGGGTCTGAGATATAGTGGTAAACCTATACGTAATAACTCAAAACTAATCCTGCTGTTGGAAAAAGAAATTATAACTTTTGACTGAGTTAGATTTCATTTTGTTTATAAACCTTTTACAAATGCACACTACTACTGCTGCTACTGCTTCCGTTGCTACTGCTGTTGCTGCTTCTACTACTAATATTACTATTGCTACTACTACTGCTACCACTACTTTTGTTACTTTTACTACTGCTTCTACTGCTGTTGTTACTACTACTTCTACTACTACCACTACTTGTAGGGGTAGTAGTAGCAATCTATGAAACGGATGATAAAAGTTGTTTCAGGTGAAATCTGAACATAAAACCAAGTATGAATTACTACATGTAAAAGCGTAACATATGACATTACATACGTACATATAAACATATAATCATATACACAAACACGCAGGAGTGTAAATCCTTCCTCGTATGTACCGATGGGTAGTTTTAAACGCATAGATATATACACAGTCATGTGCACCAGAAGAAATACATACGTGCGTGCCAGAACATATGTACATATACACGCGTGCGTGCCAGAACATAAACACACAATAGAACTAAACATTCGAGAAAACAGTAATACTTAGAAGCAAGCATTGAGTCCGAGGGACATTGTGGGGATACACACGGCTGGCCAGACACAGACAGCCCACATGCAGAATCCAGCCCCACCTTCATCATAAGCTCCATAATGTTTAGTAAGAGAGTTACTGTTTTGTAATATTTGTAGTTAATATTATATAATATCTGTATTTACTGTTATGTAATATCTGCAGTTATTATTATGTATTGTCTGTAGTTATGTTTTATCTGTAGTTACTATTATGTAATATCTGTAGTTACTATTATGTAATATCTGTATTTAGTGTTATGTAATATCTGTATTTACTGTTATGTACTATCAGCAGTTATTATTATGTATTATCTATAGTTATTATGTTTCATCTGTAGTTACTATTATGAAATATCTGTAGTTACTATTATGTAATGTCTGTAGTTACCATTGTCATATCTGTAGTTACTGTTATGTAATATCTGTAGTTATTATTATATATTATCTGTAGTTACTATTATGTATTATCTGTAGTTACTATTATGTGATTCTGTAGTTACTATTATGTGATATCTGTAGTTACTGATATGTGATATCTGTAGTTATTTTTATGTATTATCTGTTGTTACTATTATGTATTATCTGTAGTTACTATTATGCAATATCTGTAGTTACTATTATGTATTATCTGTAGTTACTATTATGTATTAGCTGTAGTTACTATTATGTATTATCTGTAGTTACTATTATGTAATATCTGTAGTTACTATTATTTATTATCTGTAGTTACTGTTATGTATTACCTGTAATTACTATTATGTATTGTCTGCAGTTGCTGCTATGTAATATCTCTACTTACTGTTATGTAATATTTGTAGTTACTGTTATGTAATACCTGTAGTTACTGTTATGTAGTATCTGCAGTTACTATTATGTAATTTTTATTGTTATTATTATTATGTAATATCTGTAGTTACTATTATGTAATATCTGTAGTTACTATTATGTAATATCTGTAGTTACTATTACGTAATATCTGTAGTTCTATTCCGTAATATCTGTAGTTACTATTATGTAACATCTGTAATGCCTCAGCTGTGTAATTTCAGCTTAATGGCTACCTAGATTCAGTAAACCGCTCTTTATTTACTCAAATGCACATTAAGAAACACACACACACACACACATGCACACACACACACACACACACACACACACGTTACTGACCATGTGTCAGCACAGGCCCGGCCGGGGTTGGGCCTGCAGTCGGCCCACACCCAACCCAGGTGTTCATTCTCCCCTCGGGGCTGGTCGATAAATGGGTATCTGACATAGGCTGGTGTGTGGTATGTGTGTGTGTGTGTGTATGTGTGTGTGTGTGTGTGTGTGTGTGTGTGTGCACTCGTTCATAGGAGTAAAATACATGATACAAATATTACAGTTTTAAGAGACGGGGCAACACGAGTGTAAAACCGTCTCCCCGTGACACACATAATAATCAGACAGACACATACGGAAAAACTAGGCGAGGTTTTATATAAGATTTTGGGGTTACGAGTCTTGCCAAAGTATTCCTGGCGTCCTATTTACCTCTGGGCTGTGTAGACCGTCAAGAAATTCATTAATACATTTGTATCTTTAAAGAATATCAACTTTTAAGCCTAGGATGGTGTCGTTCGCGTGTACTATGCACCAGTTCTGTGCAGAGTTCGTGTTTCTGAGAGAGAAGGCGAATTGTGGGTCTGACGTAGATTGTAATCCCATTTTTACTGTATGACAGACTGGGCTTTGCTCAACACGGCCGCCCTGCTCCCGGCATTAGAATCATGTAATGAAATCGTCATGTGTGTTGGGGAAAAAGATCAACCACAATTTGGTTTTACGTGTGGAGGTGTGTCTGGGTCAGTTCTCTATCTTACTGACTGTGTGTGTGTAGTCACAGCTTGGACAGTTATACCTGTCTGTCAACAGTAGTAAACCGGTGCCTGTGACACCACCCAAGTAAGAGAGGCTCCGTTAACAGTGGTAAACCCTAACGGTGTCAGCGTACTAATCAGGAGAACCTCTGTTAACAGTAGTATGCCCCGACGGGATCCCCCAACCAAGCAAGAGAACTTCTTTTAACGGTGGTATGCCCCAACGGCATCGCCTCACCAGCAGGAGGACCTTTGTTAACAGTAATAAACCCTACCGTAGCACCTACCACACAGCAGAGGAACGAAGAACAGGAGGCGAAGGGAGCGATGAGCACACATCCTCTTCAAGGCCGAGGTCGTCCTGAAGGCACCAGAGGAAGCTGGGCGCCTGAGGCCTCCCAACGCACGAAGAACAGACTGTAGAAGAAGATACTTGCGAACTCCCGTCGTCTTCCCCATCTGTGTCCTGGAAGATAGTCTTCGTCCCATCATATTTCCCCTGGCGAGTACTGGGGATGATGATTAAAAATGTTTCTTCGTTATAAGCGTCCTCCGATAGATACGGATGAGCGACGGGTTCACTTTTAAAGCAACTGGTGTGCGTTCCTCGGGAGAGCCGAGTGGGGTGTTTTGACAGCAGGTGGTGGGTCCTCCTCCTCCTCCTCCTCCTACTGTGCCAGCAGGTAGTCGGAGGGCGAGTCAGGCGTGTGTGTGTGTGTGTGTGTGTGTGTGTGTGTGGTGGTGGTCTGGAGAGCTCAGAGAGCCACTGATGACGCTGGTGATGTAATGGTATTGATCTAACTGGTGGCCGTTGACTCCACTGTGGGTCTCTTACATCACAAAGGCGGACGGACACACACACCTCTTGCTCTACCGGACACCCGCCGTCGGAATGTCTTGTGGCGTATGTGGGCTTTGGCGTTGGATCGAGAGTGATCGAGTGTGTGGGTGGTGGTGAGGTGAGGTGGGGTGAGGTGGTTGGATTACTATTGACGACTCCGGTAGTGGCCACATGGTGGACAAACATAAGACTACCTCCTCACTTCTCCTACCTCCTCCCTCCATTGATCTTCTTCTAACTCTGGCCAGAGTTTACGTTACCCTAGCCAGAGTTACGATATCCTGGCCAGAACTACATTATCCTGGCCAGAACTACGTTATCCAGGCCGGAGTTACGTTATCCTGGCCAGGACTACGTTATCCTGGCCAGAGTTACGTTATCCTGGCCAGAACTACGTTATCCTGGCCAGAGTTACGTTATCCTGACCAGAACTACGTTATCCTAGCCAGAGTTCCGTTATCCTGGCCAGTTACGATATCCTGGCCAGGACTACGTTATCCTGGCCAGAACTACGTTATCCTGGCCAGAGTTACGTTATTCTGGCCAGAAGTACGTTATCCTGGCCAGAGTTACGATATCCTGGCCAGAACAACGTTATCCTGGCCAGAGTTCCGTTATCCTGGCCAGAATTACGTTATCCTGGTCAGGGTTACGTTATCCTGGCCAGTTATCCTGGTCAGAGTTACGTTATCTAGGTCATGGTAACATAACTCTGGCCAGGATAACGGCTTGTAACTGTTCATGAGAATGCTGTAAAAATGTGCTGATATAGACAGTGTTATACTGAGTAACCTCTGCCCATGGCCTCTGTGGCTCCAGTCAGTTTGGAGAAAATTTTGTATAAAAGAATAACTTCACACAAGATGAGGGGTTAGAGAGGAGCAGGTAGAGCAGCTGAGCTGTGCTGTAAGTACGACAGTACGACCTTGGAGCACGACCTCTAGGTACGATGACCTGGTCTTTGACCTGACCCTTCAAGGGTCAGGTCAAAGGTCGGGCCATCGTAACCAAGGGTCATGCTGTCATACTTAGGGTCGTACCGTCATGCTCATAAAGGGGGTCGTACTTTCGTCCTCAGGATGTCAGGAGCACGTCAGCAGCAGCTCAAGATGCCTCCCGGAGCATAAAAAGCAGCTGACAGTGTCCCAGTGGCCAGCCAGTGTCATGGACACAAGAAGAAGATAAAAAAATGTACTCCACGTCAAGAATTCTCAATTAATTAACTTTTTTCCCTCTTCTTGGCAGTCGCCTCACTATGTGCCATGTCATCAGGCAGGGAGGCTGGCTGGACGGCCTCTCGACAGTCTCATATGTCAAGGAGAGCGAAGGTCAGTGTCAGAAAATTTGACTGGTAGCGAAAGATTCCAAAGAATCCTGCAAGAAACACAGAACGGACTGGGGGTTGGAACGATGCTGATGTATAGCATCTTTATCAACGACCCTCGTGTATTATTTCATTACGAACGACCCTGATGTATAATATCATCATTAACGACCCAACTGAATTCTGTTACCAAGGGAAGTGGACGGCGTTTTTCGGAACGTTGACTTGAATACGTCAGAAGAGAATGAGGATAATGCAATGACCTAATGGAGTAACTTTTTCCTTTCCTTCGTAAGCGAAGGAAACTAAAAGAGGTCAATGGATAAACAGTCGAGTATGCAAATGAATAATCAGTAGATAATGCAAGAAAGTCTTGGTATAGTAAACTGTAGTTTACCATTCCACATGTAAATGTTCCTGTCGTTGAATGAACTACCCTCTACTTACTCTTAAGACATAGTGATATACGCTTGTGTATGACGGACGGTGTGTGAGGACGGCCTGAAGATTTCGACACATGGTACAATCGTGTACGAGAACGCCTGGTCTGCCGTCCTTGGTGATTGAGAACGAACATAATGAGACGAACATGAACTGTCTTCTTACGTTTCCTGAAACCGTGTCTGTGTGTGTGTGTGTGTGTGTCACAGCAGTGTCAAGGGCAGTAGGGTAACAAGTGTCCCTAAGGGAACTGGGCGCCCCTGCCCCTCTTCGGGGTGAGGGACCCCAACTCTGCAACATACAGTCATTCCCCACCCCACCCCACCAAAGAAAAAATAAGTTGCAGGTATGTACGTACATACGTGACCCAGTGCGTGTGGCGGTGAGAAAGGGCTGAGGATGCAAGGTGGATGGGAGAGAAGTGGAGGATTTAAGGTACACGTTGTCAGGATGTTGGTAGGGTTGTCTCCTCTCCACTTCCAACTCCCCCAACCCCCTTTAATTAGCACACACACACACACACACACAGGCCATGTCCTTCCCTCTGTCCACAGGAGCAAATGTCACCAACTCGAGGGTGATCTTTACACCTGCTGGGTCTGTCGTAAGGGAGCAGCTCTTACGACCTGTGTAGTGTGTCAAGGATGCATCTGAATAGCTACGTAACCATTTTGTTCATATGATAACCCAGGAAGCAGGTCAAACATTTTTAAACATAACACACATGAAAAAGAATATCATTCTGCAGCACACCAACTGCTCCATGTACTATTCCACAGTGTACAGACTGTAACAGAAGTATGGTGTTGGCTCTATGGTAGCGGTGTGCATAGTGAGCTGTTGTGATGTCAGGAGAAAGGGTGGGGTCATCACCACACCGGCGTGCCCATATGTTGTGGTCAGTAAGCAATCGTCATCATGGGAATATCATAGAGGTGGTTTGGTTTGGATAAGGTAACAACAAGTTATTACAACCTGTCCTTCTTTCCTATGTAGAAATAAAACCTGTGGTCCTTATTCGCTTTCGGCAATGCCTATAGAATGAAACTGTTTGCCGTTGCGTGTTGAGAAACGTGATTTATACGAGCTCATCTGATGATTTTAATGATATGTGGGGCTTAACAGAGTATAAATTAGTGTACCATAAGGCATATTTGATAAACTGGTAAAGTGGATATGAATAACAAAATGTCTGTCGGCCGGATAATGGACATTGTGTCATCATCCCATTTATTATTTATTTTGTTAGTTGGTTGAGTATGATGGCGTTGGGTATATTCGGTAAATTATTTCAGAGCTCATCTATAAAGCGAAGTTATATAAAGAGTTCCTCATAATCTTATCGACTAAAGCCCAGCTCGATATCAGTATGAATCACTCATGACGACTTCCAGCTAATATGTGACCCATCCCGTAGTGACCACCACCACCACCACAGAACCTCACTCCCACCACACTCTCGCCACACCCCATAAAAGAGCCCACTATTGGCCTTATTTTTCCTGGCGTCATATTTTATGCTTTGCTTCTTGTTTATTGAATCCCCATCACATATTCAACATTAAAGGATATCAATAAAGTTTACGTAATGATTTAAAATCCATGAGAAATGTATAACCACATCTGAACACTTATCTATACAGGGTGCAGTCATACATACTGTAGTATTTTAACATAAAACTTTAGGAAATGATTATTCTGTAGTGTTACATGGACCATGTATTAAGTATCCTTTCATTTATACATTAAGTACGTGTTACGATACATCTTCAGTAGGACCAGCCGTTGCATCTGGACAATTCAGCAAGATAGCGAATAGGAAGAACCCAGTGAAGTGCTGTTAAGAAACGACATCCTGCACGAAGGTCACAATATAACGTCATCACTAATGTTATCTTAATGTATATTTTTTTTCCATACGTCATCATTCCCGACATCCTCTCCCCTCCACCAACCCCGCCCATGGTGATTCCACCTCTTGCAGTTAAATCAAGCAATGGGCATTACAATTCATCTTTAGTATTTAACAAAAGCCACTTTCATTTTTGAATTTTTATTTATCCCACTTGGGTCAAGGTAACACCGATACCACAGTCAATGTATCACTGGCGTCATAGGATGACTAGCATGGTCTCACGGCTTGAGTTCAGAGGACTCATCTGTTTAGCTTCGTTTGGCTTCGAACTCACCAATTGATCCCCTCAGGTTCACAGGTCACGGAAAGGTGCGGCATCGCAATAACTTATTAGTTAGTTTATCGAAACCGAAGTCAACACATTCGGACTTTCTCGATACTAATAACGTCCTCGTCGTGATAAGTATGACTCTGGACAGTGAAAGCTTGGAAACAGTTTAAAATTAAAGCTTCGAAGTAGCGAGTCGATACTGCCAGGGTTCACACCTCACGGAAAGAGAGGATTGACAATGCTGACTATCCCGGTTGGAAGTGGTGACGGCTTTGCGTGCCTGACAGATGCACGAAGTGGGAGACTCTCAGCTATACACAACGATCTCACGTTGCAAGTGAGTTCAGGTTGTCCAACTACAAAAGCAGTTGTCAGCAAACAACAGCTGACTCACATCCCAGGCCCTACCATCCTCCATCCTCACGAGACTACAAACCCTCTCCCCTTTCCAAGACCCCTCGCATTTATCTTCATCATCACCCCTATCCATAAACAGATCAAACAGCCATGGTGACATCAAGCACACCCCTGACGCAAACCCGCCTTCACCTTGAAACCACTCGTCATCCACTTGTACTGTTTGCACTGCAGCATGCCTTTCTCTCTTGACAGAAACTCCTCACTGCTTCTCGTATCCCTCCCTCTTCCCACACCATGTATTCGTAACACCTGCCACAGAGCATTTCTGTAAGCCCTACGCTTTCTCCAGATCCATAAAAGAGGACACCTTGGAAACGACCTCTATAACCCAAGTCAGTACTGCTTCTGGAGAGTCAAAAGCACCGCCTCAACATATGCAGTTGCGGCGGAATGAATTGCTGTTTCCAGAGGATAATGAATAAATTGCACAGGTATACAAAGAGACGTGAGCAAAGCCGTTGGCACTGGACAAACGGCCCACAATATAAAATACAGCAAGTAGGCACACCAGAGATCGCTGTAGGACTATTGTGTAACTTTCTAAACCAACGCACCGCAGAAGTCATCACTAACTGCGACGTCACCCGAATTCCCCTAACTGGGCGGGGTCCCCCAGGGCAGCGTCCTGTCACCGACACTTTTCATAACTCACTCAGCTGACATTCCCCCACCAGTCACGTGCCATGGGCGTGGATGTATTCCGAGCCGATGAAGCCTTGCAAATAGCAGTCTCGCGCAACTCTGTCAGGAGTTACCCGTTTGGTACAGTCAGAAGCGACCAGACTAAACGACGTCGAAAAGGACTGGAAGAGAATAAGAAACATGGAGGAGGATTGCTTTCATGGAGCCAGGAAGAATAAAACCCTGCGATATAGTCACAGAAGGTAACAAGACTGCACACATGAAGAGGTGCAGAATCCTCGTTACGGACCTCCGTTGTGTAATGCTTAACGTTACTGACCGTCACGCGTGCGCGGACCGCATGGGATCAGACCCTCATAGGTTCGAGCTGTAGTCGCGGCTGCCGGTCCACAGTTCACCCAGCTGTTCATCCTCCCCTAGGACAATAGAATGGGTTTCTGGCGAAGGCTAAGGTGTGTATGTGTGTGTGTGTTTGCACATACATAGGAGTAAAGACATGGTACATGTATACAAGGTTAAGAAGATGGGGCAGCACGTGTGTAAAACTCTCTCCCCGCAAAACACCACTAGTTAATGACATGAAGGGATTTGATAATAGATCATATCAGCAGGCGACCCCACACAAGGAAAAGCGGCCCTGACCAGCCTGTCCAGATTCTGGCACCATATAGAGAAACAAAAATTACACCTGGTCTGAGCCATGATAATTAGTACCTGTCCTGACCTACTCACCTATACCGACGTCCCTCTCCTCTACATCACGCACGCTGGAGTTGCAGAAGATGCAGAACAAGGCTCTACGATTCGTCACAAATGAAGAAAATACCCCAACACTGAAAACAGCGTAGAACAGCACGAACGGTTTAAGATTAATCCAGTGGGTTCGTACCTAAGAGAAGCGGCCCAGAAAGTATGGCAGGGGCTTTGAAGATAACAATGGTACAAGCTACTGACGGGTTGGAAATGTCGGCGACGGTGCGGACATGGAAGCACTCAGGGAGGCTCCAGTCATCCAGTGATGGATGTACTCTGTGAACAATGTTTAGCTCAGTTTTGTGAATCTTCTTTCTAAAACCAAAAGATATGACAAGTATGCATATACACCCTTAATATGTCCTGGGTTCCTGGGTATGTAAGACACACACACACACACACACATACACACACACACATACACACACACACACACACAAT
>JAYMFT010014563.1:0-16716 GCA_038088735.1 Panulirus argus | reverse complement strand
ATATATATATATATATATATATATATATATATATATATATATATATATATATATATATATATATATATTATAGATATACGGACATGCATGGATCAGACTAATGGCATAATTGTTGTTGTGCAGTAATCATAAGGATATTATGACGATTTAGTGAGGTAAGGATGCAGTGATGATAAGGGGGAGTGTGAAGATTAATGTTCTGTTTTGGGGTAGTGAAAATAAAATGTAATGAAAACGAATTTATGGTGAATATAAGGGTGTAAAGAGAATAACTGTTTAGTAAAGATGGGGATATGGCGAAGGTAAAGATGTAATGAAGATTAAGGACAGCGAAAATGCAAGTTTAGTGATGGGGAAGATGTTGTAAAGATGTACTTCAGCAAAGATGACGATGTATTGACGATGATATTTTTGAGCTGTTCCCCAAAGTGACCCAAGCTAGATTCACGATGAGAATGTAGTGAAGAAATGAATATTGAACCTGGCTTCGTAAACGTAAGGAAGGATATTGTCGAGATGAGCTTTTGGCGAAGAAAAGTAGTGAACAATACGATCCAAGCTAGGCTCTGCGCCTGCCTCAGGACACCCAAAGATAATAATAATGATAATGATAATAATAATAATCATAATGATTAAAGCGATAATGATACTAATAATAATGATAATGATAATAATAATAATAATAGTCATTGGTCTCAGTATGGGGTACGAAGCCTATTAAGAGACGTAATTAATTATCCACTGCAGTGAATCAACAATAGCAATTTTTCCTTTTTGATAACAATAGTTCACCGGTTTACCGTTTTCATTTCCTGTTTGTGTCGTTTTTCGTTTTTACTGGCATTCTGTTTATTTTTCATTGTACAATGCTGAGGGGCCCAGAATGTAGGAAATGAATAAAACACGCACATGGAAAAATACAATATTAGTATTAATGGTTACTATATACATGCTATACAAATTTACATTCACAGATATAAAATACACACAGGTTATACATTTTATTTTCTTCAGTAACTTGGTCGTGCAAGGAGAAAAACAAAAATAATCTCAAAACATGAGATTCCCAACAGCTTGTTCGATCATGCCTCGAACATGTCTCTTAGATAATAGCACAGCAGGATTTTTCATTTATTTCTTTAAGTGTGAAAGTTTTCTCAAACATATTGATTTACGTACTGAAAACAAAACCTAAAAAAAAAACTTGTTTATTTAAGGTTAAAACTGTGTTTTAAGATTAGTGCTGGTGTAGTTATTTTTGGTGTGATCTCTGTATAGAAAATGAAATAACGGGAGTGTGAGAAACAAAGATGAAAATATACAGCAGGAAAGGAACGAATATAATGGTATAAAAGAAGATAATAATGATAATTATTATATTAGAAGGCCTGAGACAGACAAACAGACAGACATACAAACGGACTGACGGGGGGTTGAACCAAACTTCTGAAATGGACATTTACTGAGCCCCGCGGGTCACATTGCCGCACGTTATCAACAAAATTTATTTTTTTCAAAGACTGTAAATAAGTTAATAGTTATTCTGGAGCGGTACGGCGGGCAGCCTTACCTGTTATGGTGGAAGTCCATGGAAAATGTATCGAGGTTTTTCATTGGACGTGTTAATTGTTTACCGGCTCCACGTACATAACGCGTATTGTGATTGGCGGAACTCTGTGCATGATGGAAATTTTGTCGTCGTTTCATTGGTCGGGATATGAATATAAGTTGCTGATTGGCTGAAGAATGTTATCATCATCAACACTCGGGGAAAGCAACCCAGGACGACCACCACGACCTGGTATGACCAAGACTTGGTAATGCTAGTGGGTAACCAAAACTGCACATTCTCTCATTACATGCGGGTAAAGTGTAACCAGAAATCACTTAGCCGGATTGAAAAAGTTATTGATAAACGTTTTTATTGGCTGGGGCAAAGCTACGCAAATGAGATCGACGGCTGATCATTATAGCATTGTTTCTTTTTTAGGCTGGTCATCACTTGTGGTGCCGGACACTTGCTGACCATGATAAAACTAAGCATACAGTCGCACTACGGATGTTTTCCCGGTGATTTTCCATCGCATTATCTTCGCCCCCCGTCACACGGCATATCGGAAGGGGGAGCCGTGGTATGAATACACCAACTGTTTTTCTTCTCGTCTCTCTCTCTGTCTGTTTGTCTGCCCGTCGGGCTTTTATGGAATGAAACTTTTATTTATTGTTGGATTTTTTTTCTTTTTTCGTTCATCAAACGCAGCGGGAGAGATGTTGACACGAATGCGGCGCAGAGCGACTTTTCGAAGATGACAGCGATCCACACATATTAATCACGGAAGTTTCTGCTTGTTATACATGGCTGGGGGGTATATGGTGTGTGCTCAGCGATGCTTCTGTTTGCAATTATCGGATATAGGCAAGTGCACAGCATGGCGTTTAGTGCTCAGGCTGAGGCAAGTAGCTGCTCAGGAGCACAAGACACTGGACCAGACTCAAGCAGTGACGAAGCAACCCCGCTGGAGAGTGTTAAAAGGGTATTGATCCAAAACACACACACACACACACACACACACACACATACTCTCTCTCTCTCTCTCTCTCTCTCTCTCTCTCTCTCCCGTGGCAACAGACTTTCAACGCTTTGGTACAGCTGGTGTGACCGCGCCCACAAGGGTGGGGTTTGAAATCAACCCTCCCTCCCCCCACAGGTGAAGGGAAGGCAGGGTGTACAAATTCCCACACTCGAGATGTTATTAAACCAGGTGTTGATGGGGGTCTTCGACAGCTGAGGTATCGCCGCTGGAACCGTCCCTTCCCCCGCGAATTTGAATAAGGAAGTGTTGACGAGGTGGTCAAACTCCTGCAGGGAGTGAGTTGAACGCAGAGCACATGACACCAGGTCGTGTCTGGGACCTGGGTCAGCTGGTGCTTGTATTGGGCGTACTGGGAAGGTTGCGTGTCACCTGTACTGACACATCCGTACCGGAACAACTGCCAGTATAACCGAGGTGTTTTCCACTGAGGGTGAGAATCGTGTGTGCAGTATTAGACTCCACACTGTACTTCTCAGTCCTGATGCATGCAAGTATCATCACCGAGGTGCACGTATTACTCCTGACGTGCACGTACGAGTAAAACCAGACTGTATGTATCAGGAGTGAAGTGCACATATCAGTACTGACGTGCATGTATCAGTAATGACGTGCATATAACGGCACTGATGTGCATGCATCACTTCTAAGACGCAAATGTCATAGCTAGATTTACACATCATTAATTCTGATGCCCTTATGCACCCCAGCTGCACGTTACCAGTCACTCGCAGTACGTGTATCATTACTCAGTGCATGTATCAATACTGACACAGAGAGAAGTATCCGTGGTGCGCACAGTGTTTCTCATAGTGCACATGTGGGAGTGCTCACACCACACGTATCAGAGCTCACAATGTGTGTGTGTGTGTGTGTGTGTGTGTGTACCGTAACAGTAGCAGTCGCCTTTTCAAATGTCTCCTAAAATAAAAGGTCACCTTTCGACAAATGTCCACCTTTGAACATGTGTCTACTTTGCCCCACCTTACAAATGAACATTTTGATGAACACCAAACCACCACCTGACAAAGTGTTCAGTATCAGTGCTGTAGGGGAGTCGAGGTCATTGCTCGGTGAGTCTCTATACTTTACTCTTCTAAATGTGTTTTTTTTTGGGCTGCACACTCTTCTCTACATGGGTCCTATATCACATTAGCACAAAACGTGTGTTTTCTCAAAACAAAGGGGTTATTATATGCGGACTAATTACAAAGGGGCCAGCTAACATATGCGTTACAGTAAAGGAACTTGTAATTCCTTTTCTCTCTCATTCTCGCTCTCTTTCTCACTCACTCTCACTCACTCACTCTCTAGTAGTTTCAGTGTATAGTAGCTGAACCTTGGAAGCTCTCAAACATGTCTGTTTTTTTTTGGGGGGGGGAAAAAAGAGGCACATTTGTCCCGTTCTGTGAGATGAAGTGTTCCGAGGGGCGTCCTGGTGTGTGGCTACCAGGGCCTCTACCGCCACACCCAGGGGAGGTGGGGGAAGGCGAGGTGGCACAACCACAGCGACACACATACACATCTCAATCCTGTGGATCTTGGTTCAAGTTTGTGTGACTCCCTAACTGGACCCCTCCGAGCATAGGAGGTGACTGGCGGGTGACCTCCTCTGAATTTACCAAGGGCCAGATGACCTGCCCTGAATTTACCAAGGGCCAGATGACCTGCCCTGAATTTACCAAGGGCCAGATGACCTGCCCCGAATTTACCAAGGGCCAGATGACCTTCCCTGAATTTACTCTCCTTAGGAACGTGACTAAGTCTTGTCTCGATTCACTTTTGTTTTCCTTCGACTGTTTTTGCTTTACATTATCTTTTTCTTTCTTGTCAGATGTACGTGTGAGTCTTGAGGTTAGTTTCGTCAGGTGACCGAGTCTGACAATCACTCGAGAAGTGAAATATGAAGATTAGTGTGTTCATCTTTACCTTCGAGCCTGAATGGCTTAAAATTTAAGGCTGAATTTTGGGCTTGTCCCTATCCGTGGTGACGAAGCCCAAAGCCAATTTTTTTTTTTTTTCCTATTTCGACCATTTAATTCTCACATGGAAAATGGACTTTCATGAGGACGTCTTTTGCTTATATACCTTTTGGGGATTTATATTTTGTGGAAAATCTCATCATGGGTGCTGGTTGTTATACATAATGAGAAACAAGAGTCTGAAAGCTTTTATGTCGGCTAATTAGTCATGTTATTAGACCCTTGGATTAAATGCAGATAATAGAAGGGTGGCTTTTTGGTCACATGATCTGGAGGTGGAAGGGTTCAGGTCAGCTTAGATAATAGAGGGGTCATATGACACGGAGGCGTAAGGGGTCAGGTCAGGTCAGGTCAGGTCAGGTCACAGCGACGATGAGGATCTCGCGGTGATTCATAGAATGATGAGTTGCCTGTGCGACAGTAACTGATGAGTTGCCTGTGCGACAGTAACTGATGAGTTGCCTGTGCGACAGTAACTGACGAGTTGTATGTGCGACAGTAACTGATGAGTTGCCTGTGCGACAGTAACTGATGAGTTGTCTGTGCGACAGAAATGTTCCATCACAGATACTACTATTATGCACAACTTAAATGTATATATATATATATATATATATCTATATATATATCGATATTTTTATTAATTTATAGTTATTTCATATATATTTGGACTGAGTTTGTGAATGTGGAAATGATAGCCCAGCACGAGAGGAACACGTTAATGTAAAAACAAAAGTGTAAACAATAGAAAAAAAAAATAGAAAAATAATCTTAATTCACAAATATTCTGTTGAGGTAAAAATCCTCAAGTAATGCAGGTTATTCTGGAAGAATGTGTATAAAAAAATAATGAGCAAGCACCAGATAAAATAGCGTTAATGATAATGCTAATGATAACAACGGGTGAATTATGTACTAGAGAAGGAACCCAGGCGCTCTCGAAGATGCCATTTCCTTATGCAGATAACGGAAAAAAAAATATCAGTTCAGCACTTAACTCGGCACCAAGCAAGGTGTACACAGGTTCCTAATGCTAGATACCATCACGGTGTGACGCACTGGTCCAGACGTGTGACTGACTGGCTCTCTGGAACTCAGTTCACTTGGTCCTATAAACAAAATATTTATTTGCTCCTATCAGTACCTATTCTCTACAACTCGCAGTTTTGCACAATTTTTTTTTTCTTCTTCTATAAAACGATGAGACGACTCATCACAATATTTGACTTTCTCGCAGAGACGTACGAAATGCCCCAGAAAACACATAAAAGCGAAATATACAAAAATGAGGCACTGTTAACATAGCTGAGTGGGAGGCTTTAGTGAGGGTTTGAAGGTGCAGTGTGAGTGAGGGGGGGGGGGGGAACTCCCTCAACACCTCACAACCTCCCATTCTCGACCCACTCCCTCCCCCTGAACACACACACACACACACACGCAAGCACGCACGCACGCACGCACGCACGCACGCACGCACGCGCACCACCCACACACATACATGCACACACGTGTCAACACATAACACAAGAGCCAGGGTCTCTTGCGTGTGCCAAAGGCAAACAAACAGTCCACAGCTGAAGACACAATACCGTCATCACATCTCTCCGACAACACTAGGAGAAAGAGGTGGTGGTGTGCCCCTACCCTCTCTGTACACCAACTATAAACAACGTTCCTCACAGCACTGTTTCATCCTTGGATGCTCGTGGGACAGTTTTTGCCGCACGCACTGCGCGTCCCTGACGCCTGTGCCACAGACTGTCTGTTCTGTCGGTTTCAGCCATGGCCGTCGTAGAGGCGGCACAGACACACGACACACAGACACACCGTCAGAGTCCACGGGCTGGACGGGGCCGGAAGGCCGCCGCCGCCGCTGTCGGGCCCGCCCTCGTTCTGGGGCGCGGTCCGCTCCTCGACAGAGTCGGCCAGCTCCTTTTCCAGGTCCCGTTCCATCTCCTGCAGCTCCTGCTCCAGGTCCTGGTCTGTCGTGTCGGGTGAGGCCACGCCGTCCATGCCGAATGGATCGTTATCCAGCCTCTCCTCCAGGACAGGCATGAAGACATCGACATGGCCAAATGGATCGACGTCGATCCTCTCTATCGTCCGAGAATTAGTCTCATCATCGAACATAACGTCGTCTCCCTCCTCCTCCTCTTCCTCCTCCTCCTCTTCGTCAGCGCCTTCATGAGACGGCTGGTGGTTCCTCCCACGCCCGGTCTTGTTCTTGCGACGTCTGTTCTTCCTTCGGCGTCGCTTACAGACGTTCTCCGGTGTCCAAGTCTCCGTGATGTTCGGGTACTCGTAATCCATCTTTTCCAGTACCTGCGGGAGGAAAGAAATGAGGGTTATAGATGAACATGTGACAGAATGTTTGGTATTGTTCAGTGTACTGAACCTCTTGAACATGACGATATAGTCCATGAGCTTGATGGTATGACCCTTGGGTGAGATGGATCTGACCTTTGACACTCATATATATATATAGGTCAGGTCAAAGGTCACGCCGTTATACCGAGGATCACACCATCGTGCTCAAAGGGTCAGCACCTGGTCCGTGTTATGCATATGTCCCGGGCTGCAATACATTTAACACTAGAACCTCATTGCATTTAAAGCTTTGGTCATGGATACGTATAAGGTGGACAACAGGAGATGCCTTCTACCCAACTATCTTGTTTCTATGACAGGGTAGATTGTCCGCAGATAACCTCGTCATGGGCCACCAGGTCCCATATACTCCCGTGTACACCTGTCATGTGACATAAATATTGAATTAAACCGCCGGGAGACATTCAGAAGAGTTCTCGTGTATGTTGAACCTGAAGGAAATCAAGAAATACAATACCTGAAAAAAAAAAGAGATCACATTTAATGTAAGCAAACACAGACGAGGATTAAGAACTAAATCAAGAGTCGATGAAAATGATATCGAAGTGAAAGAGGTATGAGCCACGATTGAAGGTAAGTTACGGTGGGCATAGGCGAGAATTTGGACAGATTACAACCCTCCAGGGAGAAGGGCGGAGTAGATAGGCATGAGCAGAGAGACGTGAAATTGCTATCGAAAATAAACCAATATAGATAAGAGTTGAGAAAGATAAGGACCGACACAGATGAACCAGAAGTAAAACTGAGACAACGAAGATAGAAGTGATCAAAGGCAGACAGTGAACTGAGACAAGCGAGAGGTTCGTCAAACACCAGCTGAGGAAAGATGGGAGCCATACCAGACGTAAGCTCAAACGTGTGATCTGAGACTGTCGTGAGCTGAGAATTAGCTGAGACACACCAAGCTTAACCCATGGGAAAGCTATAAACAGACACAATCAAGAAGAGACTTGAGCTTATAGTATGAAGAAGGAAGGTGGGTGGGGCCTCTTAAACAGACATATACTTGCAGAGAGAGAGAGAGAGGGGAGAGGGAGGGGGCGATCTGAGCCAGCTGTGAGGGGTTTTAAGTTAACACAGACTAACCGGGATGAGGGTGCGGCCTCGCCTCCAGCACAGAGGGTTGAAGGTGCCGGTGTGCGTGGCTCGCTGGAAGTAGTCGAACTGGTTCTTCCAGTCGTAGTTCATGAGCCTCCACTCCAGGGTCTTGCCCGCCAGCTCGATGGGTCGCCGGATCTTAATGGGGTCCGAGTTCCTGCCGGGGAGGAAGAGAAGGGAAGATTAGAGGGGGAGATTTAGTATGGACGGACGTATTGTCCTTCACGGACACGCTAGTACCTCCCATAACCACTGTATTTCCCACTGATACGTCATCTCTCACGGACATGCTAGTACACCTAATCTCTCACGGACACACAAGTACAGGTCAGCTTTCACGGGAACATTTGTACATGCCATCTCTCACGGACACATTATATCTCTCATGGACATGTCTTCTCTCACGGACACATTAGTACATGTCATCTATAGTGTCTCTCACAAGCAGTTCATCTCTCACGAACATGTACATCATATCTCACAGCAAGATCACCTGTTACAGACACATACCACGGACAAGTCTTTAATAACTTTATACTTCCAAGGAAAAATCTCTTGAGGAGGTGTTCTATGACTCTCAGAAATATCTCTTAACGGAGACATTTCGTTTCCGTACACCACACACCTACTCGAACCCCACTTTTTCTTCACACAAGTTTCTCTGCCATCTCCTGTCTGCTCAACCGATTTTGAATGTAGTCATGACAGAGTCCAAAAAAGCTATGGCCCGGCTCCCAGTTCCCGTCATCATGGGGTGCTAAAAATCGGGTTTCCGCCTGACTCTACTGCCAGTGAGGGGAAAGGCTCTGGCAGTAGTAGTACCGGCCCTTCCACGACCTATCCCGCTCTTATAGGCCTGCATCATTTTCTCTTCACTACACCAACATTCGTGGTCACTCTAGTAACGTCTGTGTTGTTAAACACCGTCTGTCTAGTACCTTTCCTAATATCTTACTTCTGTCTGAGACCAGACTGTATGATAATGTTCTGACGAGTCCCCTTTTCATACCCAATTATAATCTCCACTCACGATTCCGGTTCAAAAGTGGCGTCTGTGCTTATACCAACATTACACCTGTTGCACGCCATGAAGACCTTTAGTCCCCAAACCTTGATGTTATCTGGCTCAAGGTGTGTCTGTCAAGTATCACACATTTGTTTTGTTACGCCTACCGCTCTCCTAATTCTACAGATCTTGTATCCTTCTTCGACTGTCTAAACTCCTGCCATGAGACTGTGACATCACATCACCCGCAAGCCGAAATCCTTACTACTTAGGGGATTTCAACGTTCACCATAGGTAATGGTTGAATTCTTCCCAAACGGATGGTGGGGGGATTGAAGCCCTCACTTCATCATTCTCAGTGATCCAGAACAGATTATTTATTTCCCATCCTACTCATATTCCTGACCGCTGTGACTACTTTCCTATTATTCTGGATCTGTTTTCCACCTCTAGTCCATCCCGCTGTAAGTTCAAAATATCGCCCCCAATTAGTTCATCTGACCACGCTTCCGTAAATGTATTCATTTTACCGGCCTCCCCTCTCCACCAGCCACTTTTAAACTTAAATAATGGCGCCACAACAAAGCTGACTTGAATGACTTAGAAAATTCTTTTCTGACTTTTCCTAGGTAAATTACTGTGATGCTTCTGTCTCCGCCAAACGCCTGGCAGAGGTTATTGTTACGGGAATGGAAGCAATTATCCCCTCTTCCTCCAAGACGACCTCTTCTTCCAATCCATGGTTCAACCGCTCCTGTTTTAACTTAGGCCATCAGGCAAGGGATCAAGCATATCGGGCTTGGAAAACTTATCTTTCCTGCGACTCCCATTCAGCGTTTGCCACTGCCCAAAATCATTGCAAAAACGTTATCCGTGAGGCAAAACGTTCCTATATTTAAAGGAACTGCGATAACCTCTCCTTGTCATCCACTGATAGGTCTTTCTGGTCTTTAACGAAGGGCATGGCTAACAATTTGTGTCGCTTTATCTTTCTCTGACTTTTCCGTTCTGACGGTACTATAGCTGTCTCTCCCGTAGACAAAGCAACTCTCTCTAGTTTTCGTTTCTCTTCTAACTCTACATAGGATGACTCTGACATTCCTTCACCCTCTGATGCTCATGTTACTAATCCTATGCCTTTCCCCGTAATCTCTTCGAAATGTCTGGACACAAGCAAGGCTTATGGTGCTGATGGCATCCATCCCCAGGTACTGAAAGAGTTTTTCTCTGAACTTGCACTTGTGCTTGCTCGTCTGTTCCGTTTCTAAGCACCCAAACTTCGTGGAAGCTTGCGTTAGTACATACCATCCCTTAGAAGGGTGACCGTTCTAACCCCTCTAGCTATCGTCTTGCTGCTTTGACATCTACCATTTCCAAAGTCTTTAAATCTCCTCTTAACTCCCATATCGTCAGACATACTGAATCTTGGTCTTCTTTCTGACGACCAATATGGTTTCCGTAAGGCGAGATCCACTGGTGATATTCTTACTAATGTCTGGTCGTCATCCTTGAAAGATTTTGGGTGTTCTTTGTTGTTGCCCTTAACGTATCCAAAATTTTCGACGAGGTGTGGCACCGGGATCTTATTTCTGAGCTCTCCGCTCTTGGTTTCCCTCCCTCACTTTGTTTCCTCATATCTAGCTTCCTCTCTGGCCGTTCTGTCTCCTTGGTTGTTGATGGATCAGCCTCTCACCCTTTCTCCGTCAACAGCTGTGTCCTCAAAGTTCTTCCATGCCCTACACTTTTTCTCCTTTTTATCAATGATTTCCTATCTTCCACAAATAACCAAACGTATTCATACGCTGATGACTCGATACTGCATTCCTCCCCATATTTCAATTCTATTTCTTCTCTCACTCGCTCTGCATCTCGTCTCGGCACAACATCGTCAATTAATTCAGACTTGGACAAGATATTTCAGTGGGGCAGAAGATATCTGGTTAAGTTTAATGCCTCGAAGACCCAGTTTCAGCCCATCTGTCTATCGAAAATTCTCCATGACTTTCCTCTCGAGACTATTAGCATAATTGGCATTCCTGTAACATCTAATCCATCTTGGAAACCCCAAGTTACGGAAATAGCTGAAGCTGCCTTTAAGACACTGAGAGTCCTGTTTAGATGTCGATTGTTTTTTTTTTTTTTACTCCGAACAGTTGCTCCGTTTATACAAAAGATTGATTCGCCCTTGTATGAAGTACTGCTCTCACATCTGGGGTGGTTCTAGCTTTGCATCCTTACTTGACAGAGTCGAGTCGAAAGCAACTCAAGAGTGGGCCGTTTTGATAACTGCTTCTTTCTCTACACCTCGAAGCTTTGAAACTGTCTACCTTCCCATTTCTTTACCAATAACTATGATCTGGCATATTTCTACGGACGGGTTTTTCATTTCCTCCAAAATTCGTATGTACTTCCCCTTTCCTCTTCTTTTTCCCGTTCATTAACCTCTCTATATTTCAATTAAAGCCCGGTTTGATGTGAACTTTTGTCCGTGACTGGAGCCTCCAATGTAAAAAGAAAAAAAGATAGAGACACTGTGTTTATTAAAGTACACTTCATTTCAATCTCTCTCACACACAATTATCTGCTGCAGGAATATCTCACGGAAGCATCCACTGAAAGATTAATCTCTAGGATTCGTCCAGCACAGAAATATTTCTCTGGAAATTCTCACAGAAAAGTACCTCTTTTTTGTGAAATAATCCAATTAAGGAGATATTATCACCAAAATGTCCCGCATTAGTTCTTTCCCATATATATCTACCGTAGAAATATTCCTCAGTCGAATGTTCAATCGAATGTATCGTAAGAGAAAGAGAGGGAGGAAGAGGGGAAGAGGAGTACCTACTTACCAGGAAGTACTTACAAGATTTTGCCTTGATGGAAGGACTAAGGCGAGAGAGAGAGAGAGAGGACTGTGACAGGAGGAACTTTCTCAAAAATATATGAAAATAACCCGCTAAGAATAGACCAGATGGCTTGATATCTTGACTCAGTACAGGAACAACACTGGGACAGAACTGTACCTCAGTGGAGTCACGGGCCTCATTTGAAGTCGGATCGAGAGGAATTTCAACTGCGAGGCGAGGAAATTGTGGCAGTAGAACGCAGAACATTACATTCTACAAGGACACAATGACAAGAAGGAATCAGGGAATAAACAACTACAGGAGACAGACAGGCAGACAGACAGACAGACAGACAGACAGAAAGAGACAGACGACACAGCCGCTGTGGCCTCGTACACTGGGACCGGCTCCAGAATTAGATCAGTTGAAAGGGTCGGGTTTAATGGAATCGTTTCCGGGTGCGATCGTGCGATAGCTCTCCGAAGAATATGACAAATGGGAAGATTCCTTCATCAAAGGAATCTTTTTCCGCGAGAAACTGCATCCCGGCGGAGCATGAAGTGAGCGACGGATCTGAACCCAGTGAGATTCAATGGTCTAGTGATTACAACGTCTCCTTCGGCGCGGGCACGAACTGCCAAGATCTCTCTCTCTCTCTCTCTCTCTCTCTCTCTCTCTCTCTCTCTGAGGCTGCAGTACTGAGACAGAGCTACTGAGGATACCGTACCTTTAGGTCTGTGTTTGTGGCTTAGACAACAGAGATAGAGAAAGAGAGACTGAGGGTGAAATGCTGGAGGGTGTCTCTGCACTTGGGGTAGAGAGAGACACAGTGAGGGCGCATTACCGGTAGGTGTCTCTTTGTGGCTGAGACCGTAGAGACTGAGGGTACTGTACTGGTAGGTGTCTCTGCGGCCCAAGAAGAGAGAGACACTGCTCCTGTTGGAACATAGTCAGTGTTGTTATGTCAAGAAGCGACCAATGCCAACTTAAGGTCGCAAGGTATTTTCACCTGGACGGATTAGCAGGACCAGCGCTTTATGAAACAGTATCTTTCATCTCAACACAACTCTTACAACTCCAAGCATGCTGACCATGTTGGTCGGGAACTTCTCTGCTGCAGATGCGGTGGTATTCAGAGTTGAAAGGGGCAGCAAGGCGAAGAGCTATACCAACGCGGAGAGCATGTGGATCGAGACGAGTTCCAAAGGAACCGTTTGGAACATTAAGTAGAAAGTGTTCCAAGTGGGAACCTTCACTACGTGGAGGTGAGCCTTCCTCATGCAAGCTGTAGTCCGGTCCAGCACGGCTGAGGCCGTCCTTTCCATGATGGGATTATTGCAGTTGCTTTGCTCATAGGTTCGCGGAGAAGTGAGTCAGGTTGTATGTAGAGATGAAAGCAGGATTGTATTCACCAGTAGAGCCCGGCAAGGCTTTTGACAGGATTTCAGGCATTAGTTCTTGGAGGCTGCAGTGGTTGGTAAGAAAGGTGGAATGTCCATCTGGGATGCAGTGTGGAACCCAGTTCCAACCATGTTCCACTTGGAGTTGTGTGAATGGAGGTCCAAGTCTTCTCAAAGGTAGACTTCAGTGATTCATTATATTCCATGAATCTGTTGCTGCTGAATGACGGTGAAGCCTTCAGAAAGAAGACTGATCTGGGAAATGTTAAATACCTTAACTGTTAGAGACCGTCATTCTGCCTTCTGTTGTTGACGAAACGAGTGCTGTCTTGCGAAGAACTCTTCACTTCAAAGGAGTATTTGAAGAAGCGCATTCATGGAGCTACAGAAACTCCTAGAAAACGGATCCTAGAGTAAAACCCTTTTAATAAAGGGGTTCTATGTATTTTTTTCTTGAGAGGGAGACCCACAACGTCTACACTTTTATAATCCTCAAGCTCTACAGTGGATTCCCCAAGGAACAGTTCTTTCTCCAACCCTTTTCAGTCTCCTACATGACCTATCACACCAGCACTCCATGGTGTGAAAATCCTCTCATATGAAGACGACCTTACAGTCACATGACAGCACACTGACATTACACAAGCAACGACAAACATGCAACACTACATGACACAGAACACTGGTTTACCCAGAATAGAATATTTCAGTCACCCTGGTATCTCCATACAGATATGAATCCAACCTGCGCCCTCCCATCATCTTGAATGATCTAATCTCTCCCACCCAACAAAACTCCAACTATTCTGGACATCACGTACACCTCACCATTTACAATGACTCATTACACCTCAAACATCTACACAGAGGCAGCAAACAAACTAAACTACCTCAGGGCACTTAGTAGTGCGAGATTTAGAAAGTAAAATGGATTCCTTAGTGTCCTTAAAGATAAAGTTCATCCAATCCGCTCTAAATTGCAGTTCACCAGTCTGGTCATCCACCCAGTTTAAAGCAAATATAGCAACAAGTTACACAAAAGAGAGCACTCAGAACAATCACCGGCTACTTAGAATATTACACAGCTCTAAGTTGCACTAAAGAGAGCTTGTGCATGTATATATTAAGCATAGATAAACTAAGAAGATTGCAGATATAGGTAAGAAAAGTTGATTTATACGTGACATTAAATTTTTCTTGATGGATATAAGTAATCATTTTTAGACGTAACGAGACTTGTTAAAAAAAAAAAAACATTCCCCTTCAGGTGTATATTTATAATAGCAATAGAAACATGTTTGAAATAGAATTTGAATTATGATCTCAATAAATAACTTCGACTCCTTTGGGGTATACAGTTGAAAATGTAGACTTTTTTTTTTCAAAATATACCATAAAACAAATGTCCGTAATGAGATGTTCATAAAACTTTGAATCTGTAATTAGATTCGATAGGAGTGATTCTTAACCAAGTTTTCAGACTAAGTTAATAAGATGTATGAAAGTTGTGATATAACTTTAGGCTGATTTTATCTAATATAAGGTTGGAGTAAATATAAAGATGAAATGATTTCTAGAAAAGTTAAACTTGTAGTATTCAGCATAAAATCGTTTGTAAAAGTTAGACTGAATAATTAGACCCAGTCTTGGCTGGTGCCATTAGCCTGCTCTACACCTGACGTTTGGGTCAGTAACCTCTCTCACACTCTACGTCCAGAGTATATACTACACTTTTACTTATATTTGGACTTCGCATCTTCGTCGAAGTTGTATCACTGTTTACTGACGAAGAAGAGTACAGTCTCGTCGACAAATTTCTTACTCCCAAAGGAGTCCATACTTTCATCCTTGCTACTGACTGTAGTGTAACCTTGAAGCTGTCTACCTACGACGAGTACCTACGACGAAATTTTGTTGAGAGAGAGAGAGAGTATATAAACCCCTTGTGTATGTAGTGTAATATGTGATCTGATCATTACTGACCCAGCAGGCATGGCACACCCTGTTGTCATATGTGACGCACCCTGCTGGCAGATGTGACACACCCTGCTGGTACTGTACACCTGCTGTTGACCACACTGGCGTGGCGGATGTTGGATTTTGGTCACCCGCGTAGTGCGAGTGTTGCTGCACGAGTTCTCGTCAGGCAGGTGTACAGGTGTAACGAATACGAGGATGGAGGTGTGGGTAAGTTGTACAGTGTGGTTGTGTTGGGATGTGCAGTGTTAAGGGTGTACGGCTGGTGAGGTACACTGTGAGTGTACAGAGGTGTAGGTGAGGTAATGTGTGCAGTGTTTGAGGTGTGGTGAGCTGTACAGTGGTGAGATGTGGCAGTGTTGGGGGATGTGAGCTGTGGCAGGGATGAGCGAGGGTCCATGAAGGCGTGTAGGGAGTGGAGATTTGGCGAGGCGTGTGTGGCAAGAGGGGAGAGACGTGTTGAGGTGTGGAGGTACTCACGCGGAAAGCTCCTGGATGCCGAGGGAGTGGAGCACTGTGTTGAGGGAGGGACGCGAGTGGCAGAGGGAGAGGTCCACCATAGGCCAGTAGAACAGGAAGGAGAGGCACATCTCATCCCGCGTCTTGAAGCCACCAAGGGTGATGGTCGACCTCTCGCGGCTGTTGTAGGTGCACTCGCCTATCAGGTGGTCGCCCTGCAAGAGAAGTGAGTGGGAGTTAGTACTTTAAGGGGACGGGGATAGATGGTTAGGTGGTGTTCCTTTGGGTCCGGTCTGTCGTGAACGTGCCTTAACCATGGTTCCCTATGGCTGACCATGGGGCACTCCCACAAGTGTTGGATTGCCTCTCACTAGGTATGAAAGGGATGATGGGGTCGGGTGGGGATGATTGCACCCACCTATCAGGCGGTTGTCCTTTTGATATAGAGAGATGGGTTATTAGGTGAGGCAGTTACGTTCCTGTATCAGGAGCATTTCTCTTTATTAACAGATCGGGGGACAATAGAGTTTCACAGTTACATAGATACACAGACCCCCAAGGGGACTAAGCGAAGTGGTCTGGCCTTAACATTACTTAAAATGATTTAATTCCGACCCTGCAGAAAACGGAGTAGGTATGAGTGCCTGGGTAAAGTTACAGCGGTACAGCGTGCGGGTACAGAGCCAGCACCCCTGAGACAGGATGTAACTTATTATTCAGAGAGGAAGACGGTAAAGGCGTCTTCCCAGCTACTCCCGACGTCTTAAGGAGAGACAGTCCATGTCAGGTTGGAGCAGCTGCCTGCTGGGCACCACCATATAGTAAACCAGGGTCAGAGGACCTGGTCTCCCAGTGGTCAGCAGTTAGAGAACCAGTACTGTCTGTATTCATGAGTTAGAGAACCAGTACTGTCTGTATTCATGAGTTAGAGAACCAGTACTGTCTGTATTCATGAGTTAGAGAACCAGT
>JAYMFT010014552.1:0-16716 GCA_038088735.1 Panulirus argus | reverse complement strand
GTGACGCAGCAGCTTGCCGAGTATTCCGTGGTCTAGCTAGTGGTGGGGGCACACAAGCAGCCAGCTCTCGGGAGCAACTTCTTTTCTGATTCCTCCTTCATTAGTCTCAAAACAATCTAGCCTCCACAGAGGGTTAATGTATTAGTAGGGTTCACAAATGGACTCTTTCGACCGCAGTTTTTCCTTGATGCACTGGCTAAAAGATCTCGAGATCTAAGACGGCTAGTTCAACCCATCCTTTATCTCCTCTCTCTATCCTTTTTCCTATATATCCCACAGGGAAATCTACGTACTTGTGATCCAATAACCTTGTTGCGTTTCGTCCACTTTGAGCCATTGATGTCTGGCTTAATCACTCTTACTTAACCCTTACCACTTTTCCACATATTCCTCAGAAGTTGTGTACATGATCCATTACACTCACCTGATTTCCTCTTATTTTGGAACGTCTATGTCTCTTATTTCCACTTTCTTTTTCTTCTGCTTTCCTCTCTTTTCTTCATTTCACTTCTTCCTCTGCTCTGTCTTATTCATGAACACCTTGCGAGTTTCTCACCCTCTACTAGCTTCTGGGCCTGTCTTAATACTCTCAGTGTGTTTCCCATCACTTTGAATGCAACTGTCAGTACCCATCCTTCTCTTCCTTGCAGTAAATCTTAATCCAACTTGACTTTCCTGTTGCATCATCATTCACACTACATACTACTCATGATTCGCATATCCTCCTTAAGACACCTGTTCCTCCTAGATTAATCATGTTCCTCTTGCAAGGCAAATAAAATGACCGAGTTACATTTCCACAACTCAGCTCTCACTGAGAGAGGCTGACTGGGTTTCGATACCTGTTTTCTCATCTAGTCTATCGTCATTCAATCCCTGTGTCCTTCAACCTATCAACCAGATCATCCTTCACCTTGAAAACAATTCTCATTAATGACCTAAATTATTTTTTCAGACTCTTGAACGCTGGAGATCCTGTAGCCTCCAGTAATCTTTCCAATAACTCTCCTCAATATTTTGTCAATTCTTACGTTCTGCTTTGAATCTGTGAGTCCGCTTGTTACCCTTACGGCACCCCAGCGCTCCTTCAGTATTCTCAGTAAATCCGCTGCTTTAAAAGCAAGCCATTTACCTCGGTTATGGTGTTCGTCTACCTTATCCGTCCACCTAGGTCTGGTATCACAATACCCAACCTATGCATTATCTCCAATAATCTCTAGCCCAAAGATTTATATGTCGCCACTACCCAGGGCTCCGTCTTCAACGTCTATCTCAAGATCGTAGTAGTATTTACCCTTCTTCTGGCATGTGATCCTCGTTTCAATTCCAGACTCATTATTTCCACCATCCCCTCTTTCAGTGGACATATATCCCCCAGCAAAGCCTACCTCAGCCCTTCTGACGTCGCTCGTGTGTATCTTTTCCACTCATTTATGTTGATAGACAACAAAAGAAGAAACTGAGAAATACCACTACTTTGATTTCGTGTGTCCTCAACACCACGTTTAACTCCGCTATCCACCGAGACCTCCTCATAGCCATGCTGTTTTCAAGCTCCCGAACATCTTAAGGTTTCTGCTCAGACTATTCCTCACAACAACTACTGTATATCACTTCTTTTTTCTTCCCTAAGCTCTCAAACTTTTCGGCAGCGAGACTTTCTCCTTTTGAGGAACGACAAATAACAAGACAGTCCTCTGTGTATATCTCTCTCCTCAGCTGATAATAAGACAGTTCTGTGTAAACACTCTCTCCTGAGCTTGCCTGGCAGGGCTGCACACATGGGCGCTTCATCCACGACTTAATTTATATTCACGACTGCCCCTCGAGGGCTCTCCTCGCACAATAACATACACACTTCCTGCCCGCCACCGCTATTTGTTTCCTCCACCTCTCACCTTCACCGTATTAATAACTGTACACGAATCCTTCAACGGAAAATCGTAAGCAATTCCTGACTCCACAGGTTTACAGTGTGTGTGTGTGTGTGTGTGTGTGTGTGTGTGTGTGTGTGTGTGTGTGTGCGTGTGTGTGATTATCGTTTGCGTATTACAGAAAGTTTATTTTTCTTTTTACACTAGCGCCCCCCCCCCCCATCCCTTGAACATTCTATACAGTCATACAACTTCTTAAATGTCCTCAGGCATTCCGTTCCATTTGCCCACCACTCTTATACTATAAAAGCATTTTTTTCCATTTTTTTTAACAATTTTCCAACTTAATTTCAAGTTAATTCCACTGGTTGCTTCATCCCTATACCTCTCAAAAACTGTTCACAGTCCTAGTCATCTTTTTCATGTTGGGTAAATCTAAAGCCTCTACCCTTCTCTCCGTAACTCAGCTCTCTTGATTGTCGGTAACATCATTGATGCCCTCCTCTAGATATTCTGCATTGGCTCTTTGTGCTTCTTTAGGTGAGGTGACCAAACCTGAGGATATATTCTAGTTTTGGCCAATGTACGATATGAACAGCTTGCTAATTATTTCTTCGTGTTTTTCTCAATAACTATGACCTTGCACATTTCAAAAGACATGTCTTTCACTTTCTAAAAGATTCGTAAACATTTTTCCTTGTCTTTTCTTTTTTCTGTTTCGTTATTCTCTCTATATTTCAATTAGGGCCCGGCCTTGATGTGGACTTCTGTCCGTGACTGGGGCCTTCAACTTAAAAAAAAAAATATATATAATCTGAAAGCTATTCTAATAACTACCACAAGACAGTCTGTCTTCTTAACTATTCTTCTAATGTGGGATTCTTGTGATATGTGAGGGATGGTGTCGACTCCCAAGTTCTTCTTATACACAGAATCCTGAAGCGTATTTTCTGCTCGTTAATGATCATATTGAGACCTTCTTTCACTCTGTCCCATCTACATTACTTTACATATCCTGGGGTTGAATTTCCTTAACAATCTATCAAACCAACTTTGGAGTATCTTTAGACAACCCCCCCCCCTTATATGTTGATGCAATCCTCCTCACTTTCCACTTCCCTCATGACATTTGCATCATCTGCAAACATTTTCCGGTAGGAGTCCATGCCTTCAGGCAAGTCATTTACACAGATCAAGAATAGTAATGGTGTCAGAAAAGAACCCTGGGGCACTCTGCTGGTTACCACGATCCATTTGGAGAAGGCTCCTCTGGCATGCGTCCTTTGTTCCCTTCCAGTGAGATAATCTACCAACTATCGTAGGAGTTTCCCCTCTTTATTCATGTCTGGTGATAAAACTTCTTAATTAGTCTTTCATGCTGTATAGTGCCAAATGCTTTCTGACAGGCCAGATGCAAACAATCCACCCAGCCTTCCCTTTAGTCCAAAACAGAGCTCACTCTCCCGTATAAATTTTAGAGGTTTGTTACACAAGACTTTTTCCTCAAACCATAATGTCTCTGACTCTGGTAATTTCTTCTCTGTAGAATGTCATCTATTCAATTTATATTCTTTTCTAGAAACTCACAGACCACACTCGCCAATGAGACGGGTCTGTAGCTCAGTACCTTTTCCCGATGTGTGTGTGTGTGTGTGTGTGTGTGTGTGTGTGTATGTGTGTGTGTGTGTGTGTGTGTGTGTGTGTGTGTGTGTGTGGCCTAGTACCCCATTCAAGCCTACATGACCGCTATGATAAGAGATAAGAGAGCGGCGGGTACAGGCGCGCGGCCACACCTGATAATGGGTCTATTATGCTGATAACCCATGAGGGGTGGGGACGGCTCAAGGGGCCAACCCACAACCACACAGCCCTCTAATGCCCGGACCTCTCCCTCATGTTTAATGATGACACTGCTAACCTGATGTATAATGCCAGCCTAACTAATGTATATGGCTAAGCTGATGTATATGGCCAGCCTGATGGACATATACTGCCAATCTGTTGTATGTTACCAACATAACATAAACCTCCAACACGACATATCCTGCCAACATGGTACAGTCAACCAAAAAAGTACCGTCACCCATGGGCTGGACAGCATTCATAATGAGCCATGCCACTTCCCTCGCCTGAGTATGGGTGGTACTTTTGATCACCATTTGTATACCTTATACAATCCCTTTCTCATGCCATATTCTTAGTATCAAATTTCTGAAATAATATAGAAATAAATTTGTTTATCGAAATAGGACAAACAAATGTAATTTACTTCTTTGGTGACACTGGTTTTAGGAAATCACTACAACACACATTTAAGAAAGAAAACATGTTTGGAAAGCTAAAGGGACGAGTTTCCCTTTACCAAATATTATGTACCTATGAAAGACGACGACGAAAAAAGCGAAACGACTGACATATATCGCTAGAAATTCTAATAATATTAGTTTGGAAAACATGTGACCAGACAGATAAAAAAAACAACGATTATCACAGGCATTTTTTCAAATGAATCATCAGATCAATGCATGCCACTTTTTGTTTTAATTACAAGATTTTGGAGCGTGAATGACCACAAACGTTCAAAAGGTAGTAAACCTAAATTCGAAACACACACACACACACACACACACACACACACACACACAAATATATAATAAAATATAATATAATATATATATATATATATATATATATATATATATATATATATATACCTTAATTAGACTTGCTGTCGCATATGACTATTGTGGCCATTCCAATCAACAACGAGCACTTACAGAGGAAGGAACGCAGACAGAACAGAAATCACAACCAGACTTCACCAGAAACGAGAGAGGCGACCGTCGCCCTACCTACACTATAGGGCCTGACCCGCAACGGCGATGTAGCGCGGGGGACTGAGAGGAGCTTCTCTATGCAACATCAGTACCGGTAAGAATGAAATATAATGATTACTTGAAACTACATAACTTTAGCGTTTGTTTTTAAGATGTGAATCTCCAGATCTTAGCGAGATCTTCCAATGGCATATATTTCATTTCAATTTAGCCATGTATCCTTCATTTCCTATTTACACAACAAAAACTGATACTTATATTCTAATGACGAAGACAAGGAAGTGCTGAATATAACGGATAAGAGACGATGTAAATAGAGAAGTATCTGGTAATTCCAGTGAGGGAAGCGCCTGCACCCCTCTTACTGTACCAGACAACTGTCCCGTCTTGGTAAATGTCATTCAGTGAGGGAGGCAGGCATACCACTGCATGACGAGACCCAGGATATTATATCGAATCCCTTCATCCTGCGTTTTACAATGTAAAGCAAGGCAGGTTTGCGATACCTGTTTGTATAATGTACATATTGCTAACAAGGGTATGCAGTGCTAACCTAACGTGCAATGCTATACAACTATTGTATGTGTAGCGATGAGGTGTATGAGTGGGTGCGTGTATAACGTATCGAGAATAATTGTATGACGGTTCAAGGTAAGAAATATAAGAAAAAATGTTTTATAAACTTTCCAACACGTTTAACCTTTAGTGACAATTCATCACGACACCTGGTGACAAGACGTCATGACCTCTTGTGACTACACCTCATGAACCTCAAGCTGTAGAAAATGTGAAGGTAGTTTCCCGTGTTCTCTTTTGTTTTCAAATACTTTACAGACGAGGTGGGGCGCGAGGAGAGGAGGTTGTGTGTCAGGCAACCACCCCCTCTCTATACATCCATAACAAGACAGCTTCTCTAAAAGTAATATGGACACAGCTTCCTGAACGTTGCCAGTATGTCGTACGACTCTCTTGAAACGATCTCTGACGGTTTAGTAGACCAGCCTTGTATGTTAATATTAAGAAAACAATATAGAGACACAGCTGAGAAAAAAGAAAATCATATACGACTGTGATATATCTAATATAGCCAGCCAGGCTCATATGTTCCTGTGATATAGCCGAGAGAATCAATCTTGCTTATCAGCGAAGACTGGTACATTTTTCCTTCTATTATGAACGAAGAGGGAGGAGGCCGACCCAGCCACACCTGACAGTAAAAATGCCGCTCCTCGTTCGGTCAGACAAAAACACAATTACAAAACGAAACGAAACAAAAAAGACAATTGACTCTTCGGTATCTCTAATTGCGCCATGTTACCTTTTGTGGTGTTTCGCTTCTTTTTTTCCTAATATTCAATCTTCTTTATGACAGCGGCCTCATTCAGCAACTTTTCCATACATAGGCAAAACACAAATAAGCACACAGACGCAAAAATCACAAAAAAAAGTGAGAAAAAAAAAGAAATTAAAAGCTGCCCACTTCGTAGGAACGGTGCCACAAACAGCGTCAGAAATTATGTGATTTCTTTCTCCCTATCGTTTCTTTTCAGCCAATATTGATCAGCGGAAAACGCCGTAGCTGTTGTGTGTACGTGTTCCAGCGATACATATTGTCCGGGTACACAGTGACGGGCGAACGATATTCCGTTCGCTGTTGAGGCGACATGAAGCGATTGATTGTTCAGCACCTGCGGTACACTACCCGAGATAGGAGGATTCAGAATAATGTTTACTGGGTAAAGGATAACAGACGGGGTAGGATGATTAGGCTTATGCTTAATGCGTGAAGCATACCAGCTGAGGCTGCATGATTGGGTTCATTATCCGCTGATCTGCGCATCAGATCGTTTCACCAATGGCTTTTGTAAATCTGGGTAACAGTAAGTTACTTAGTTTCACACACACACTCATTCTTAGACACAACACTCGACAACATGCAACTCGTGTAATTCCTTATCTTTAAGTTTCACTGTGGCGAGTTTTACGCGCTGGCCCTACCTAATGGCAAAATCTCGGCATGGGTAAGGAAAATTCAAAAGGTGAGGTCCAGAACTCTCTCCCCAAACTGCATAAATAAGTAATTACACCCCCAACCCCGCACCTCCCAACCACACACACACACACACACACACACACACACACGTCACCTTATCTTGCAAAATGCGCAACGTCGTAAAATCTGAAATTCGAACAGATACGAGTTTCATAAACATTTCAATTTGCATTGGGGAAAAGTGGGCGACAACTTATATATCAGAGGTAATAATATCTCACCAGCAAGAAGTACGGGGCTGGTTGCCTCCGCCAAGTATATTTCAAGGTTAGAAGGAAAGTGGGAAGTCGTCCAGCTCTTTGAAAAATGAAAATCACTCGATACAGAGGCTATGACTTCACGGTGACCCTTAAGGCCTTGAGGACGACAGTACGATCCTTAAGAACGACGGTATGATCGTTGAGGACGACAGTAAGGACCTTGAGGACGAGGGGAATGACCCTTAAGGACGACCCTTTGGCATCTATGATGGCCTGGCCTTTGACCTATTCCACAGGAACCAAACCGAAGGTCACGGCCCTCATTCCCAAGGCTCGTACCGTCAAGATCAAGGGTCGTGCCGTCGTGCTAAGGGTTCACGTGGACTCTGTATCACGCAATCAGCTACATAACATATGACGTTTCCAGTTCATCGCGTTATCATAGTTTTCGTCAATTCGGCCCCGAAGTACGATCTTCACCTCGGGGCTCAGGAGATGTTTACTAAACATGTCACACTTTTCCCCTTAACACTTTTGAGATACCTCACAACAAGGCAGACGTTCAGCCATGGGGTGACGGGCCACCATTACACATCAGCTTTGGGGAATTAGGCTTTGAAACACAAGGATCCAGCGGATGACTGCGTGCTGCCGACTCCCACTGCCCTAAGAACACACACATGCGGATGTTCCTCCCCCGAACAACACGTTCCAATTACACCCACGAGCATTGCCTTATTACTGGTTCCAGTAGCAAAAGAAGACAAAAATCTGTAGGATTTCCTCATCTTGGATCAGGTTCGAAAAGCAACTGGGTCATGTGCTATCCACTGCTGGTGTCATTCATGTTTCTCAGACTCTATGAGACAACTTGCAAGATTTAGGTCGAATGTGATACTGAACGAATTTTGGCATCTGGACGCCTGGTGCTGGGCGCAAGTTTAACCATCAGAGTCTTGGGCGAGTGTGGACGTGACCTGTGGGAACCACACGAAATAGGATGTGAATGGAGCAGGCGATACACCCGAGGGAGATGGATCCTCGTAGTTACAATGATCTTACTGCTGACCGAAAGCCAACACAATTGTCAGGATGTATATAGGTCTTGTGTGCTCTCTTTCTACAGCGTAGGCGTTACTTACCAAATAATAAACTTTTAGTTCTCTTTTTCATGCATCTCTCTCTCGTAACATCTCAATATCTAAATATCTGATTTGCTGTTTACGCTATTTAGACAGTCCTCCAATGAGTTTTGAGTACATTAAGCCAATTTTTGCGTGGAAAACGCAACCAAATAGAGTTGACTCCAGTCATCCACCGATGTACGCTATTAACAATGTTCAGCTTAGCTTAGTAAACCATCTTCAAAAACCAAAGATACAACACTAATACAAACATCCCCAGTCTGCTGGGGGTATATAAATAATGCACCATAAAAACACTTCCAGATTATCATTCACGTGTATCAAAAAACAAATATACACACACATATATATATATATATATATATATATATATATATATATATATATATATATACCGTACAGCCGTACACCTTTCAGTCTTCTCTTCTATTTCAAACTATCCCTTCCCCTGTCCCATCTCTCCTTCCTCTCCTCTAACCATCTTAAAAGAGAACCAAGGAAGCTGGTCTCCAGCCTGAGCTCCGAAGACATTATTCCATTTCTACCGGATAATGTTACCCATTCATTCTGCTGCGTGACTTAATCTCCAATCCTGTTCCATAATTTCCATGTTATAAGTGCAATAATCATAAACGCCAGATGTTAACTGCTTAAAAAGCGTTCCCTTCACTCCCTGTAGTAACTATACCATTCTACAGTAATTCTGCTGTAAATCTTCCTATGCACTGTATTTTTTTATGTTAGTTGAGACGACACGGGCAACCAAATGCCCTAAACAAGGCCATCTCATCAACACTCTCTCTGTATATATATATATATATATATATATATATATATATATATATATATATATATATATATATATCCATTTTACAGACCAACCCCTAAGGGAGGATAAACAGCTGGGTTGACTGTGGACCGATTCGAACCCATGCGCTCGACCCTGGCTGGCACATGAAAGAATCAGGTTTAGCAACGCAAACCGCTTCACCACGGAGGTCCACGTTCTTTACGTGTTGGCTGAACAAAGTTTCTGAATTTCAATGTACGCCATAAAGACCATAGCTTATCGTGCACGATGAAAGTGAGACGGACGGACGGACAGACAAAACGAAGAGACGATCTTACGGAGGAAAAGACAGAGTAAGCGACAGGATAAACACTATATGCTGTGCTAACAAACACAAAAGAGTTATTCCCACGGTGGACTGACCTTGTGTCAGGTAAGGACACATTAAAGCCTCCAATATCTTTGTCATCTTTCTCCTAAATAAACATCTTCCCGTTTCTTGTAGCCATGGTCTCATCCCGAACTCAACAAACAGGGCTCCTCGTAACTTTCGCCACTGGGATGAACTCTACACATATTTACTGACGCTGGATTCATAAACTGGAATATACTGGATTCTTATGTAAAGCAAAGGCAGCAGATTGTGCACCTCGACCCCGGGCGTCACCCACTCGCCCACCTCCACAGTAAACAAAGCTATGAGAGACGACCCAGGTCGCAAGCAAACCGCCCACACCCTTAGAGGGTTCTCCTCCCCGCCTACACTGCCATCTCGACCTCATTGGTCCCCACGACGTCACTACCCGTCCTATGACCTCACTTCCCTCACGACCTCACTATCTCCACGCCTCACTATCCATCATAAGACTCCACTACCCTCACAACCTCACTATCCATCCTATGGCTCCACTACTCTTAAAACCTCACTGCCCCCCTCCCCCCCGCTAAGATTTCACTTCCCCCCGAGATTCACTACCCCCTAACGAGATTCCACTACCCCATGAACTCGCATCTTTCGTGATATATCAACCCCATACCTCACCATACCTCCTCTTGTACTCCCAGTGACTTCACCTCCGACTCACCATGACTTCACCACTGCTCTACACATGTGACTCGCCGTGACTTTACTACCCCCCATAAGTCAACGTTCCGACAATCACGTCCCATGACTTCACTGCATGATGTCACTGCTCCTCTCGTCCTCACTGTTCGCCGAGATTTACAACGCCTGAAAAGACAACTGACCAGTGACTCTCATCACCACACTACTTCCCATAGCATCGTTACTTCACATGAATTCAGTGTCTTGATGTCTTTAGTACCTCAACGAATGTACTCACCCATGCCCTCACCATTCCCCATGGCCCCGTTGTCCTCTGCTCTCACTATTCACCCATCAGACTCACCCATGAGACTCACTGCTCCACACTACTTCACTATCGCCCTTCACTTTCCCTACTGTTCATGAAAGAGCGCAAACTGAGCGTCGATAAAAGGAACCATCAATTGAGATATGCCCAATATCAGACACGATTAAACAAAGTTATGGTTTTATCGACGTCAACCAGTCAGGGAGCTGTGACCTGACAGAATAGGGACAATGTGGCTCCGGGTCAACCATTCAGAGTGCTACGAACGGACACAGTGCGGGCAGTGTGGCTCCTGGTCAATCTAGTAAAGGTGTTGGAACGTCGTGGAATAAGAATCGAGTGGCTCTTCGAACTACAGAGTGTGAGGTACCCTCAGGAGTTCCATGAACTACCAAGTGAGCTAGCCTTCTAAGACATCCTCGAGGTACCGAGTGAGGTATCCCCCAGCAAAGTCTCGAAGTTCCGAGTAAGGTACCCCCCAGCAGGGTATCGAAGTACCATGTGAGGTACCCCTATGCAAAGTCTCGAAGCACCGAGTGAGGTACCCCCCAGCCGAGTCTCGAAGTACCGAGTGACGCCCTACCCCCTGGCCCCAGCAGAGCCTCGAACTATCGTCCTGTTGCTTTAAATCACTTTAAAGGCGATGTAGACAGTGTGAGTGTGCTATCTCCTCTCAACCTCACGCAGCCTGCGTCGTCTATGAAGTCAAAGCACCGGGGGTTCGACGCCCCCACACGATAAGTCACCCGAAGACAAGTGTCAGTGTCCTTTAGATGACGTCAGCCCGATAAAGCTGTACAAATTTCATTAAAGATTCATCTGTTAACGTCCTGTCCTCGAGCTACGCTGAGAACCGGCAGAACCCAGCCGCGTGGAAGTGGATCAAACCTGATTTGCCGGAGTTATGACACGACGGATGCCAGCCTCTGAGACTGCTACTGTTTCCTCATAACACGGCAGGTGTGGCCCATTACCCTTCACCTGGGTCGTCATAACACGGCAGGTGTGGCCCATTACCCTCCACCTGGGTCATCACAACACGGCAGGTGTGGCCAATTGCCCTCCACCTGGGTCGTCATAACACGACAGGTGTGGCCCCTACAACATCATCATCATCCAGGTGCCACACGGCACCACGCATGAAGCAGATGGGTCAAGGTCCACGACACAAGGACGCCTCCGCCGTCCCCAGAGAGATGTAGCAGCTTGCTGAAGCAGCTCAGTGGAGGGTTCCAAAGCGGGATGCGTACAGTAAGGAGCCTCAACAATAGTAATCATCACCTACAACCTGATTAAATATGGGGCGGGGAGAAGCGCCATGGACGGACTGACAGGAGAACCTGGAAAGGACATAATGACGGACGAACGCAAGACACACTGACGGATGAACGTAGAGACAGACAGATAGATAGATAGATAGATAGATAGATAGATAGATAGATAGATAGATAGAGAGAGAGAGAGAGAGAGAGAGAGAGAGAGAGAGAGCAAGGGAAGGACGAATCTAGTGAATGAGGGACTTTACGAACGAACGTACAGAGGGAAGGACTGACGGACGAACGTACAGAAGGAGAGACTGACGGACGATACATAGAGGGAGAGACTGATGGAGGAACCTAGAGAGGGAGAGACTGCTGCACTAAACCCTCACCCACACACCGGCCGCAACCCCGGGATGAGTCAATCACGTCAGAACATGGAGTATTGTCCGCTTCCTGGAGAGGACGCTACTCACAGCCAGACACTGAAAATTACAAACTAAATGTGACCATCATCCCTTGAAGAGGCCTTCAAGGAAGAACATTAGCTTTACTTACTTATCTGTTATCACGTCGACCCGGCTATAATATTTCTTTTCAAGATACCGAGAGGAGTGACCCGCAATAGATCCAGTGTTCATGAAAAGATCATATAAATTTATAATAAAGTTATTCATTAGTTACGTAAAGGTAAAGGGAAATAATAAAGGAATGGTCTTAACCCAATTCGTATTGTGACATCTGACGACTTGTGAGAAATATAGCATTACATACTTTCAGAACGACCAAAGCTTACAATTATCATTATTATTATTAAGAATACGACATTTTGGTCAGACAGTCGCGTTTTGTGCCTACACAGCTACGTACATCTCACTTGTGCACATGCGCACATAAACACCGTCCACACGCACATACATACCCTTGCCACCTGACACACATCTTTGTGTTTTATATACAAACATACACACAAATACTGTTGTGCACAACACACACGCACACACACACACACACCAGGAACTATCATGTTTCCTCACAAAAAAAGCACAACTAAGCCATCGTGATAACTTTGTAATGCAAACACCGTCATAGGAGCATTGCTGTCCACTGACAGACTCTAAAATGACGAATGACTATCAATCATTATCAAAATGTCGCAGGAACGAGATATATTCCTCAGGTACGTCGCAGGAATGAAATTTAATTCCTAGTTATATCGCAGGAATGAGATTTAATCATCAACTATGTCGCAGGAATACGTTTTACTCCACAGTTATGTCACAGAAACGGGATTTAATTCTATCATGACGCAGGAATGAGAATTAATCTTTCTTTATTTTGTAGAAATGGTTTCTAATCATGTTGTCTTGCAGGGATGATATCTAATCCTAAAGTGAAACTTCAGAGCCGAGAATCACGCACGAGTGATCATCGTCACACCAGTACGGGAAGGATGATTCTACAATCATCATCTTCGATGAATCAGTTCACGAGAGTCTTTTGTGGAAGGTGAATGAGGACATTTGAGCCTCGTCCAGGGGATACGACTGTTCCTAGGCAACCAAAGGGGTGGGGACAATTGTGTGTCGGTGTACAATAAATGTGCCGCGAGAGATATGTGCAGTGCGAGTGACTGCATACGCTTGACCCACAGTATGTAATTGCGGTTGGAGTTGGAGATAAACAGATAAATAGAATGTAAACGAGGTTGGAGTCACAGATAAACAGAATGTATACAAAGTGAGAGTCAGAAATAAACAGATAAACGGAAAATAAATAATGCTGGGGTCAGAGGTAAACAATATACATAGAATGAGAAATATCGATAGACAGAGATAGAAAAGGATAACCTTCTTGGAAAGTTATGCATTCATTTGTTCTACCATCAGTTTGGTCGGTGGGCAAATAGTTTACGAACCAAGGCGAATAAAAGTGTAGTCCTGTTAATCATCACTGGAGCAAGAGCGTGTCGCACAAACTCTCCTTCACACTTCGCGTAACCACAACACCATCCCTTCTAAATCTCTAGAACCAGGTCGCTCTGCTGTGGTCCCAGCTCCTCTACCCAACACCCGGTAACGGAGTGACCCAAATCACTTTTTTTCCCCTTCACAGTCCAGGAAACGTTCGTCTGATATAATAGTCCATCAAGTGAGGGAAGGAGCCATTCTGCAGCAGGAGGGGTCGGTTTATCGATCTCCTCCAATAACCCCAACACCCGGGTCTTGGTCGGTTTCTCTTATCGAACTCAGCGGGAAAGGATACCCATTTGCCTCTGCTTATCCCCCGTTGCAAATGTATCGTCCCTCATTAGGAAAGAAGTCTTTACCTTCTTGGGACCCGCTTTGCAGAACCTGATATAAATGGTTTGGCGGCAATCCAACTGATCAGCGCGGTAGGAAATGGGTTGTCAGTACTGAAAGAGCCAGGTCGTCATACTCAAGAAGCTACGTCGTACTCGTACTCAAGAGCAAAGTCACTGAACTCGAGGTGGCTAAGTCGGAGTCCTTATGGGATTTCCTCTACAGGAGGAAACTGTGGTCAAGTTATAGACAAGTACGGCAAAGCTAACCCGTGAGAGGCTACAGTCTGCCGGGGTTTAGCGGTGCAAACGCTTGACTTCGTCAGCGTTCGGATACCCCACGGGAAACCAACTGTATAGGTTCAGCAAAAGAAGACTAAAGGCTGTTTAGATTGCCATTGGAAGGCTAGAAATTGGTTAGGCAACGGAAATATTGAAATTCAATTACCTGTGGAAAATTCCAGTTTGGTTAATGCTACGGAAAGATGGAATATTGGTGGGGTACACGGAAGGGTGGAGCTGCATTACGCTAAAGGGGATTTCAGGTTACGATACGCGAGGCTCAGGCATGACATGTGCTTAGCCAGGAAGGGGATGAATTTGGTCATCCCGATGGATACTATGGTAGGGCTAGGCTTGGAAATGCCACTTTGTCGCCAACCACAAAAAGTTTCAACAAGCTACACTACAGGAAGGCAGACTCTGGTTTGGTTCTTCCTAACTATGACTAGCAACGCAGCAGGAAGCTAAGATGTGACTGGCTGGGGAGGCTGAAATGGGGTTAGGGTAACGGAAGCTATAACTTGTTAGGTTGATGGAAGCTAGAATCTGGCTGGTTAGGTTAAGGGAATTTACACCTGGCTAAGTTATAGGGAGCTAGAATATAGTAAGATTGAAGGAAACTATCATTCAGGCTACAGGAAAGTGGAACGTGGTTTGATTGGAGACGGCTTATAATAACCTGACTGCTTTATGGGAAGACAAAGTGTGTGGCTGGGTTAAGGGAAGCCATAACTATCCGAGATAGAGACGCTACACCGTAGATAAGGGAAGCCAGGATGTAACTCGGTATACTAACAAACCCCTCACCATCATCACTACTTATTCCTCCTTCGCTTCATCACTTCCCCTTACATCCTATCATCCTACCCTCCCACTTCACACCAGAGGTCCTATCCTGCATGAGACGCAAACTTACGCCTTCTGTCGGAGTCCTACGCTCTCCCCCCCACCCTCCCACTCTCAATGACCACTCTCCCACCACCCTCACCCCAGCCCCTTCCCTCATTACCTAAACTCTTATCCTCGTTACTGACTTCCTCCTGAACTGCCATTATCTCTCCTCCCTTTTCTATTTCCTTCCTTTCTCCTTCCCCTTAAACTCCGTATCCTCCCACGACACCCATTAACCCCTGCATCTACGTCTCTCCCTTCATCTGCTGCCGTATCGTCCCCTTCCTTCGCCGTCCCCCTCCCCCCTTAACCCGGATAGCGGCTCCATCATCCCCTTATCATCCAGTCTTCCGTTATCCTTGTATCCGCCCCTTCTCTTAACTCCTGCACCTATCCCTTCCCTCCACCCCTGAATCTAGTTACGCTGCCTTAAGTGTGTGATGTCAGTGATGTCCGCGTTAGCGACAGTAAAGATGTTAGCAGTATCTATCAGTGGTGGCGATAGTAAAGATGTTAGCAGTATCTATCAGGGGTGTAAATAACTGGTGATATTTAAAGAGTCCGTGTCAGTGGCGAAAAGGGTGGTGATACTGTCGTCTGAAATGCAACGTGGTAACGTTATGGGTGTCTAACATGAGTATAGGTGGTGGTGTTAGTGGTGTCTAACAGTGGTGCCAGCTGCAATGTTAATGGCGTTCGCCAGTGGTGCAAGTGGTGATGTTAGCGGTGTTCAAGAGTGGGGCAAGTGGCGATGTAAGTGGCGGGTTAATATTAGTGGGGCAAGTGGCGATGTAAGTGGCGGGTATTAGTGGGGCAAGTGGCGACTCTCTTACTCGCCGTGTTGTGTAACTGCCCATCCATCACCTATTTCCAGAGCACTACAAGGGAGTCTGCCGGACTCGTGGGGTTCCCTCCCTCGAACTCGCTCGCCTATCACACAGCTTTTGAAACTTCCGTACGCTGTCAACAATCACAATTTCGTCACTCAATTTATTCCATCAATTCCCTAATCTTATGCGACACAAGTGCTCGTTTTCTGACTGTCTAGACCACACTGGTCAGCGAGACCGGTCAGTAGTTCAGCGCCTCCTTCAGGTCTCCTATCTTATGGACAGATATGGCGTCCGCCCACTTCCGTTCGCCTTGGCGCCTTACGTTCTTCCAGTGACATCTTTGAGCAACACTTTATGTGGTTTTCGTCACGTATGTCCTCACACATCTTCGGCATTTGTGGAGAAACATCACAGTGATTATATTTGTGGGAGTGATAATGTCAGCGGTGTCAACCACTGTCATTAATCATGATTATAGTGATGGACGAAAAAGATGAGTGTAATGGTCGTCCCCCCAAAAAAATATGATAAAATCTGTAGCATGACCTCATACACTCCTAAAAGATCAACCAAAATGGCTGTGCGCCATTTTGGTTGATGCAACCGGCCCACGTCAGCCGGGGCGGCGGGTGGTGACAGCGGCTAAATCCCCCGGCGCGGCGTCCGCTTGAACCACACGATCGGCCATAGTGATCACACACGTTACTGGTTACCGCCAAAGTTTGGGAAGATATGTATGTGAGGCGCGGCAGTTACGATCCTTGTCGTCTGCTCAAGTCTGGCAACACGAGTGTCCCACAAAGCAATTACGAGTCTCTCTCTCTGTATATATATATATATATATATATATATATATATATATATATATATATATATA
>JAYMFT010014541.1:0-16716 GCA_038088735.1 Panulirus argus | reverse complement strand
TATATATATAGCGTTAATGGGATGGCCTTGATTAGGGCCTTTGCTGCCCGTGCCGTCTCAGCTAACATAGAAAAAAAGAAAGCCACTTTTACTCGAGTCATGGAAATTGTTATTGAATATTTTTTCACAGATATAAGGTTTGATCCAGCTGATAGATTTGGATGTGATGGGTGAAACCTTTAAGGTGTTTTTGTCATATCATAGCATCCGATTTCAAGTGATACAAACTCAACGCTCTTTAGAAATTATGTCCATATTAACGTGATTTATTACCTTTAGATTTTTACACACGCTTCCAAAATTGTATTTTTTTTCTTCAAGAACTTCTTTTCATATTTCATGTATGAGTGATTCTCTAGCCAGGACTTCGTGTAGATTGTTTTTTTTCTACAGATAAATTCCGATGGAAGGCTCTTGTGATATGAAAATAAATTCAAGAAAGTTTTCTCTTTCGTTTCATAGTTTTTTCATCGTATCTGGTGGCACTGTAAGGCAGCAGTTACTTCACAGGTTGTCACTGATGACCAAAGTCCCTCTGTTCACTCTCATTTCCATGGCTACACTGCTGCTTGATAAAGACAGAGTCTGTTCTGTTCCTTCGCATTCTTCTGTTATTTTATGATCATCTTTTCTCCTTTTCCTAGTGACACGAAATCAAAATAATAATCATTATGATGATGATTGATTATCTTAGATAATCAAGAACTTGTCCTCTTTATCTCTTTCGACCAATAGAAATGACCATTTTAATCATATTTAGCTCATACTGACCAAGACGCAGTTCAGTTGTGATTTCATGACGTGCTTCCCATAGTCCTGACGCCCCGCCATTCCGCTTCCTCCCCCACAGATGCATTTCAACTCGCTCTTCGCTCTGGCCGTCGCCTGCGCTCTCCTCAACCTCGTCAGCGGCATCTTGCTGGTGGACTCGGCCGGCGCCCTCACGGCAGCGACCATAACCCTGGGCACCACCACCAACGCCGCCACCGCCGCCGCTGCCCTTGCCGTCGGGGGCGCCCTGGCCGCTGCCGCTGTCCTGGCCGCCGCCAGGGCCGCCTCCAGCAGCGGCAAGCGCGCAGCCCCAACCTGCCTGCCGGTCAGCAACCCCGAGCTCTTCATCACCCTGGCGGCCAACTCGGACAAGCTGGGGTGCGGCATGCGCCTCGTGTGTGAACTGGAGGCCACCCCAGACCAGGCCCTCAGCCACGAGGAGAAGCTCATCCTGAGTCTGTTCGGACGCGCCCCCAACCCCGTCACCTTCGACCAGCTCAACACCCCCAAGGCCGGGTTCCAGTACGCCGCCTACATCGGCGCCAAGGCTTCCTCCCCCGCCGAGTGCGCCAGCACCTTCAACCAGTGCCCCTTCGACCGCTCCGTCATGATGAGGGCCTTCCATAAGAATGGCACCAATGGCCTCTGAGGCACATAACTTTGGAGTGTCAGTGCTCGTCATCCCCTTAAACCAGCCACTAGACCTGTGGCGACACTTGAGTCCGAGTGGCACCTGGCCACTCCAGAGGGAGAGGTCTTGTCACCCACCGCTAGTGGAGTCTATGGTCCTCTACACTGCACCATTACGATTTTCCTCTGTTTACTAGTGAAGAGGCGCACTGTATACTGAGGTTTTTTGTTTTCTAATGTCAGTTGTTTATTTTTAACAATAAACTTTACAAAACTAGTGTATGTCTCCTACTACATTTAAAGTCCTTTTCCTTGACAGAGAAAAGATCCCTACTATTCGTCACTAAAGCCTACAGGAATACATTTATTTAATGATATGGAACAAAAATACTGAACTCCAAAAACGCAAGTTTTGTGGCGTTTTACATCGTCCATGTTCCCACCTTCTGGGAGACGTGTGGTACGAGCATGTTCCGGTGAGCCTATCCACTTTTCCCTCTGGCCCTGTCAGGCTCAGCCTCCCCTTTCTGTTCCTATGAGCCTCTCTCTCTGGTCCTGTGAGACTGTCCCCCTTGTCGTGTGTGCCTCCCCCGTGGGGCGGGAGCGAGGCAGCAGACGGGGCGGCCGGAGGTATCGATGACCTGATAATGACTGCCACCCCGCCCCAGACACACATCTTAACTCTTACTTTAGGTATGAGTCTTTTTGTTAATGATATCACCTCATGCTTTCTCGTGTGCTTGCTGCCCTCTACGTAGGCCGGTTCTGCCTTCCTTGTCACCCAAGTGCTTGGTCATTACGCTCGCTTTCTGCGCTCACGTCAAAGTCGTATTTAAGCCAGTTTTTCCTTATTGATGTTCCTGCTGCCTGTGCGGATGCTATTGCTCCTCTATCACAGCTTTTTGGTTGGAATTTGTGATGCAACTTTACCCCTCGTCCTCCTCTCCGTTGGTGGATGGCGCCCCAGCCTAAAGACGGTGGTGGCGGTAGGAAGCGCAGCACGCAGCGCAAGCATCTTTTTTTCTTTTCTATGTTAGCTGAGACGGCACGGGCAACTGAGTGTCCCAACCAAGGCCATCTCATTAGAGCTATATACATATACAACCCAGCATAAGCCAGGTTGCCATGTTATCGACCAGCCCTAAGGGAGGACGAACAACTAGGTTAACTGCAAAGCATAAGTTCTACCGCCGATACGAATACTGTAAGAAAAAGACTCATTGATAAATATAAGTTAATGTTTCTAGAACGGAGGCAAGAAACCGATACGAATGGCGTATAAAACGACGGCAATCTTCGTCTACCTTATGCAGAGGAAACAACAACACTACAGTAGCAGTAATCTATAATTATCCCAGGTCCAGTTCCGACGAAAGAGTCCTGGTGTTACCCAAAGCCTCTTTCTAAAAGTTCCTACAGCCCAAGGCAGCACTACTATCAGTAGCAGGGAAATGTAGACTCGTTTGCAGTGAGAAGTTCTTTGACGTCAGTGGACTCCAGTGATGCAGCCTTGCCAAAGGTGATCTTTCGCTGGCGGTGTACCCTCGTGTGGGCGGAGTCAGGTAACACCTAGCAAACAACTTAGTAGTAGAAATTTTAGTTGTAGTAGCAGTAGTAGTAGTTGTAATATACAAACGAAGGAATCCAAACAGCAGCAGACCATCCATAGATTTCAGATACCAGCTGTCACCTTCAGGTATCAATGGAAGTCTTAACAGTTTAAGAGGCAGTGAAAACTGCGAGATCACATTTGGCTATTTTTTCCAATATGTTTACTTAGCATCTTGCTGTCTCAACTACCACCTAAAGCTGGTAGTTTTAACTTCCACCAAGATCTGGGAGTTTTAACTTCCCTCTAGATGGTTTAATAAGCTTGTGACTGTTTTAACTTTCATCTAGATGGTTAAATAAGCATCTGGCTGTTTGAATTTACTTCTAGATGGTTTTAGCATCTAGTTGTTTTAGCTTCCACCTAGATGGTTAAGTAAGCATCAGGCTGTTTTCACTTTCACTTCATTGGTTCAGTTAGCATCTGGCTGTTTTAACTTTTTACCAGATCTTGCTTGTGTCAGAATGCCGAATCAACATTGTAATATAACACTTCACTGCATCACTTATCCCTTTCATGAAGTTTCTCTTCACATTCCACTGATCAAATTTTCACTTTACAACGGTTACTGTCCAACCTGAACACTGTTCGCGTCAACGAGGCGTTATAACTGTCTCATTAACGGCTCATTGGCTCCGGTTTCTACCGGAGTCTTTCGGTCTGCAGGCGTGTGCGGTCCTGCTGGTGTTGGCTGCTTGGGGTGTGGTGCCGGCTGCCTCACGTGATGAACGGGACGGTATGGGCTGTCAAGTGACAGGCTGTGCTGTCAACCCGCCAACAACTGACTGTCGAGAGTGAATGAAGGGCAACACCACTACCTTGATCTGTGGCCATGTGTGGCCCGACCGCACCTCTGTGGCCAGTCATTCATCTCACGTCGCTCTTCGTGTGAGCGGACGGCCCTATTTGCATATTAGCAAATACTGTCCTTTTCCTGTGTTTTGTGATGGCAATAAAGGAAGCTTTATGGGCTTCCTTCTTCCCTTCCACCTCCGCTTGTTGGTGGAGAAGGGTAGCGTGGAGGTGCAGTGGGTGAGGGAGGTGCCCAAGAGCGAGGTGAGCCCTGGAGTGAGTAATGGAGTGAGTCAGAGCATTGTGTATAATGGTAGTGGAGGAGGTGGATGCCTCGTCCACGTCCAGAGACCCTCCCTCCTTGAGCAAGACTTCCACTTGAAGATGGAGGTGGAGGTTCGTGGCTGGAGAACTAGCGGCCGCAGTACACCCTAACTAAGCCACTATAGTCGGAACAGTAGAGTGGTAGCGGAGGCTCCAGAAGCGGAGTGGCGGCCGACATACTTACAGGGCCATTATGACGCGGCCCAGACCAGCCACGTAAATCCTGACTAAACATTGGCTTATGCTGCTGCTGTCTGACCGCTGCCACAGCCCCACACTCCCGCTGTATACCCACTCCTCCAGATGCCGGGGCCACTCTTGTAAACTAAGTAGATTAAAACAAAACTGGTTATATAGTAAAACGGAAACGTCCACTTACATAATGAGCATGGGGACCATGCTATAGACATAGTAGGGGATTTGAGATGAACCTGACTTTGTATCCAAATTGGTCTCTGTTGTGTCCGCCCAGGCTGCAGCAGGTGTTGGCGTTAACGTTGTTGGCACTGCTGGTCATGTTAATGTTGCTGGCACTGGTGGTGCTGTTGTTTACGTTCCTTTCGTGCGTTTTATGTCTGAAGGCGAAGGAAAAACTGGCTGCCTAAGTGACAGAGAAGTGTCAGAGAAGGCAAGCCGTGGGAAAAAGAATCTATGAGAAAATGAACTCGTTTTTAGACGAAAGAGAAGGCTGGGTGGATATCTATCAGAATTGCAAGAGAGCATTTGACTCTTTACTGCACAGGAAGTTAGAAAAAAAAAGAGGCTGGTTCTTCAGCAGTAATAAGGCAGAGACTTCGACGGACAGAAGATTACCTTAGTGGAGAGGAACACAGGACGCTTGTCAAAGGAACCTCCTCGACATGGACTGGAGACGCTAGTGGCGTGTCGCAAGTCAGCTCGGGCAATATCGCTCTTGACTCGCCAGAAGTATTGGACTTTTATTTCTTTATGGTTGACGCTAAGGCCATGAGGGAAGGAAAGGGTAAGTAGGAGTGCATCAGCTTACAAGGGAACCTAGATAGCCTCCAAAGTTGACTAGATGAATGGTCGAGGAAATCTAACTCGAGTAAAGGGAAAGTAATGAGGATGGGACATAGTGAACATAGTATTTAACATGATGTGTTAACTCTAACTAACATGAGCACCTTCAAAAATCATTGAGCAGAGACGATGTGGCAAGATAATTTATGTGAAGAAAATAAGTGAGGTTTGAGTAGGTGTATGGTGCATGTAAGGAGAAGATGGCAGCGCTAGCCCGGTAGTTCTGTTTTGATGAGACAAAAAGTAAGACCAGGAAATCTAACATGGAGAGTGTTTTTAAAATGGTTCCGGGCACCGCTCTAACGCTCCTCAGTCAGGACGGTATTACCACCCTGGGCGGCTGTTGTCAACAATCTGCTACCTAATGGATTGCTCCAAGGGTAGGGGAAGGGATAATCCTTAAGTTAGCTGGGGTATTGGGAGGGGCCAATACTCTACCACCTGAGCCCTCCCACTCACTGGTGGCAGGGTCACACAAGAATATTGCACAAGGTACAAACAAAATACATGAATACAAAACGTCATTGTAATATATCAAAAATAATTCATGACTGCAGTCCAACAAATTATCTTTAAACCACATTAAACAAAATTAAAAAGAAATGCAATGACCAGGGAACAGTTAACGTACAAGCGTAAAATATCTAACGAGAACCGCGTTACTGGCGCGCCCCGCTCACCCGTTACCCTGTGTTTACATCCGCAAGATCGTCCGTAGCCTATCCCAAATGTGGTAATTAGCTGGACAATAAGAACCTTGTATTGATATGATGAAATACGTTCTCCATTTGATTACAAAAGAATTGAAAACCTCCCCGTCATCAGGTATATATATATACATGTCAACAACAATCTAGCCAAACTACCGGTTCGATGAGGTCAAACAAGCTGGTCCTAACCCTCTTCTACCTGACCCCCGCCCATACCCAAGGATCGAGTCACTCACGACCGTTAGTTTTCGCTCGACCTACCTAGAGGCAAGACGCGGGGAACATCCAGCACAGTACAGTGATATGTAATATGTGATATATATGTGTGTGATGTTATGTGCGAGTGAAATGAATTAGAAGACAGTGTCTGTTAACGAGATCACGTAACTGACTTGGATTTCTGTAACTGAAACATGTGAAAATGTTTCACCGGAAGAACGCTAAAAACGCTTTGAAGAAATAACACTAGAATTATAGTTTACGTGACTTGTTTTTCCGTTGAAAATCTCGAATGAATTGGTTAGCACGTATCGAGAATAATCAGAGGCGTTGCAAGAGATACAGAATTACCCTTATGAGGAAAAATAAGGAAATCTTGTGAGTAAACTGTGTTTGTAAAGTTATCTGACAGGTGAAGAAATGGTGAACGGAAAAAAATTGAGTATAACCTCCACTCTTGAGTTGGTCAGGCAGGAGTGGTCACCACGCCATGGCAACTGCCCTACAGGTGGGTACCGTCACTCATGGCTGTACTCATATATCAGTCATCTACCAAATAGTGAGTAATGACTCATGATTTGAAACAATGGAAGAAGTGTGTAAAGCATGACTAATGTTAACATTTCAAGAGTAACAACTGATAAACGGTGTGGTGAAACTCTGAAAAGAATAAAAAGTGATTGGGGAAAAATACGGTTGAAATATTGGTGCGCATATTGGATGGTGAACAAAATAATCGATAGTATTGCTATGTATTGCGATCACGGTGATTTGAGAAGGATTTAGTTTAAATACAGCAACTTAAAAAAATCATGTTGAACAATATAATATAAATACTGCAACATAGAACAACTATGGTGACTGGTGAACAATATAAGTACTGCAAAATATAAATATTATGGTGAATGGTGAACAATATAAGTACTGTAATAAGTAATGATTATAATGATTCGTAAACAACATAAATACTGCCACATATAACGATTATAGTGATTGTTGAACGATATAACGTACTGCTACATAACACGATTATAGCGATTAGTGAACAATATAGTATAAATACTGTATACATAACGATTATATTGATTGGTGACCACTAAGTCTTGCAACATATAGCGACTACAGTGACTGATGAGTAGTCTTGTGGAAATATTACAGTACAGAATCATAAGTCAACTATATGTGGAAAATGTTGTAACATAAGGCGAGTTGTGAACATTATGGTAAAAATATTGGAACATTCAGAGACTTGAAAAAAAAATGGCAAAAATATCTTTTTATATCGTGAATGGCGAATGATACGGTGAAGACAATGAAATGTATGGTAAGTGGTGAGGAGTTTGGTGAAATATTTCATTTCCGGTAAATACAAAGTAATTCAAACAACAATAGACCATTGGGTCCTAACGAGGCTGTTTGTGACAATGGAAAAGAACAGAAACTCATGGATTTTCTGGTAAGACGAAAAAATACATAGAGATTTTTCAAAAAGGTAGAAATGTAAACTTTTCATAAAGCTAAAGAGGTGCAAATAATGTCATCCATAAATTTGAAGGGAGATATTTATCAACTCTGTGTTTATACGTATTTATGGAACTACTTTAACTGGTAATCATATGTTATTATTTACCTCATTCGAGGTAAAACATTTGCCCGTGAGTTTATATCCATTATTACTCGTATAGTCAGACTAATCCATCCTTAAGTAGCTCTTTAAATCGAGATCATAGAAGCCTTGAATGATTTTGAACTCCTGTATTAGATCACCTCAACCTTCTTTTTTTTAAGCAAAGTAAATCTGATTCGTTCTGGCGGCTTGTTTCTCAGGCTGGGAACCGCCCTGGTGGCTCGCCTCTGCACTCTGTTGTCCATTCTGGCTATGTCTTTCCTCGAGTAGGACTACTTAAATCCCAAAGCCCTTCCAAATAATCCAAGCATTTCCCTCGGCCTTTCTACTGTCTCTGTTCGCTGTTTACTCGACTTTAGGTCAACAGAAATTATTGCACCTAAATCCTGTTCCTCATTTACCTTTCTTTGCTCGGCGGACTTAACACAGCAGCTTGCTTTTTTCATTTTTATTACCGATATGTAAAAAGTTGCTTTTATCAGTATCAAAATCCATATGCTAACTGTGGGCCCAGTCCATCAGCTTGAAGCTGCAGACCTTCAGTCTCTGTTGGAGTAGATGTATTTAACAATCTAGCGTCGTCCCCGAATTTCGACGTTTTACAATGCAGCCCATTCTCAAGATAATTAATTTCTGGGAGAAACAACCGGTCCCAATTTTGATCCCTGTGGCGCACCGCTTGTTACGTCTAACCGTTCAGAGGATTCGTCGTTAACCACTATTTTTTGTTTACAGCAAGCTAGACAATTTCTTATCTGCTGAGGTGCAATTCCATCTACAACCACATGACAAATTTTGTTTGCAACCGTGATGTGGAACTTTATCAAATACTTTTTGAATCGAACGTAGACTGTAATACGGGGTAGGGGGGAAAGCTTGCAGTAATCAAGCAGTTGATGAGACTCTTAATTTCATAAGACGCCGAACTTCATACAAAAATTTTGTAAGACAATAATTATAAGTAAAGTTTACTTTTGTTTGGCCTTAGTAAAGATTGCCCTCAAGTATAGCGGAAGGGAAAAAAATATCGAGAGAACATTTTCGGCGTATGGAAGATCCCAGGCTGTATATTTTGGCCTAAACAAAGGTGCAGTAAATGCAGATAGCACTGGAAGATTTAAAAGCTGCGTGACAAACGCAGAAGTTTAGTTAGTGATGCCCCAGGGAGAGTAAAGCTCTCTCCACTCATCCAGAAATAGTTAAACGAAACAGTAAGTAGACACACACGCACAAAATACCTGGTCCCGTGGTAAAACACACACGCGGACGCGTGCACACGGACAGAGACGTGTGCACATGCGCGGACCCATACGCGCATGAGAAGACACGTACGTGGAATCATACACGTGCAGGTATACTCACGAACACAGACTCCACAACATTACACAGATCCTTGCATACAAGACAGACAATGTGACGACTTATTTTTGCATGAGTGGAGGGAAGTTTGAGCACGCGGAGCCCCTAAAGTTAAACTATTTTCTTCATGCTGTTTCTAGAATAACATTACATGTATTGTTTGCTTACCTTACTGTTCCTATTCATTTACTGCTCAAGTATGTAATTTCAAGTTCCTCTTTTGTGTGGTTTCTTATAGTTCATTAGATATGTTAGTGTTTCTTCATATATATGTTCGATAAAAGCAAATCTTTTTATATTTTCAAAATGCACGCGATAGAGTTCCATACCAAAGGTGACTAACAAATGCTAATTTATATGATGCAGATGGGGCTGTACTTCGGCGGTTACGAAATTAGTTTGTAAAGAAAGAATAGTGATTAACGGTCAAATCTCAGAATGGTTAGACTTAACAAGTGATGTGCCGCAGGGATAAGTCTTTGGACCGGTTCTCTTTCTCGTATGATATTAGTGGTATTGATAATGGAATGCATTGTATATCACAAAAACTTGCAAACGATACTAAGCTGGGAAATAAATCCCCCACAAAATTTGAACGAGTGCAGCTTCGAATTAATTCAGACAGACCGACGTACTAGACTCGTGGGTAGTAAAATGAATTTTGATATCAATAAGTGGTAGGTTTTACGTATCTGTAGTAAAAAAGAGAAGGCAATTTACAGTATTATATCTAAAGCTACAAAAGGTAAATGAAAAAGCTAAGTACGCAGTGTGCTGAAGCAGTAATATGGGAAAAGCGAAATTTTTGGATTCATTGGTAGAGCTTTTGAATTTGTCGAGAGAATCATCCTCATTCTTTACAGTTCATTAGTGCGTCTCTATTTTGAATATTAAGTTCAACACTGGTCCCCAAACTCGAAAAAAGATATAGAATGGAGAGAGTTCATCGTCGAACTACCAAAACATCTTATGAAAGCCGACTAAACAACTTAAATCTATTTGGCTTAGGAAAGAGAAGGTTAAGATGTGATCTAATGCAGAAATCAAAATTGTGAAAGGCTTCGATGATCTCAGTCTAACTAGCTATTTAAGGCTTGATTCATCCGATATCGTTCATGGTAATAAATACAACCTCGTGGGCAAACATTTAGCCTTGATTGAGGCGAAGTACTTTTCCTTCAACAGGCTTAGCAACTTACGGAATAATTTACCAGTTGCAGTGGTTGAAAGCAATTGCTGCCATGGATATATTTAAGGACGTACTTGCTAGATATTTCGCTTCAATTCCACGACTGACATTATTTCCGCCATCTTAACTACATTAACTTACAAGTTTTTACACTTTTAATTATCTTTATTCCTTTCTACTCCTACCACGCTAATCTGCGAGTTTCTTATATCTCTATCACAAACAGCCTCGAAAGGACCCTAATGGTCCATTGCTGTCTGAATTTCTCTGTTAAAACAAGTAGAGGAAGGAGTAACAGAAAGCAAATGATGACAACATTGCCGCCATAATGTGAAGAGAAATATCCCCATAACCTCCGTAACAGCCTTTGCCTCCATTAAAAGTTGAGAATCACACACCTCAGGCGATACAGCGCCTTCATCTGCAGCATAGCAGCTGAATATTAAGGCTCATAATAAGAAAACCTCTTTTTTGCGTCGCCATTCTGAAAAATCTCACCACGTCATTCAAGATCAGGCATGAACAAGCTGGCAAAATTTAGGATATCCATCGACCAGTTCCTGAGTTATGGATCCGATGAAGGATCTGATCACGACGGGCGGCGGGCGGGAGGCAGCAGGCGACCCAAGTCTCACCATCACAGTCTTCATCTCTCTGGAAAAGGTTAGTCATAAAGTCGATAAACTTTTAACAGTAACGATACGTCAATATCATATTTATCTATCTATCTATCTGCCAATCAGTGTCTGTCTACCTATAAGAATATCTATCTTTTCATATTCGTTCGCAGTTTCCCGTGTTAGCGATGTAGTGCCAAAAACAGACGGAAAACGGCCCCATTTGTTCACATCCATACTAGCCGTCATGTATAATGCACCGAAAGCATAACCTACCACCCACAGCCAAGCCCAACAGACTGTTCTGTCGTTTTCTCTACGTTTCTGTAATCCCTGGTTCGGCCCATCGACAGCACGTCACCCCCTTGTGTACCACATGGCTCCAATTCACTCTATCCCATGCATGTCTCTCACCTCCCTAAATGTTCAGTCCCCGACAGTTCAAGGCCTCTGTCACTCCATCTTCCTATCTTCTTCTCGGTCTCCCCTGTCCTTGCTGCCTTCACGTCTGAAATGCACATCATCTTCCTCATTCCCTCTTCGCTCATCCTCTCCATATGTGCTGAACATTTCATCACACCCTGGTCAGCCTTTGCAGTCATACTCCATTTGCTATCACACATCTCTTCTACACGCTCATCCCTTACACAATCAACCCTATTCACGCTACATATTTTCCGCGGGAATTTCAGTTCCAACTCGTCCATCCTCTTCCATTGTTTATCATTCAGGGCCCAAGACTCTCACCCGTGCTACACTGTCAGGACTACTACTGTACCATCAGCCATACGGCTCTTTGTCCTTACATGCGGTGACTTCTCCTTCCACACATTCATCAGTGCACCCGGGACCTTTGCCCCCTCTCCCACCATGTGATTCACTCCACGAGGCCAAGTCCACTGCCAAGTCTACTCACAGGTACCTAAAGCACTCCACATCCTCCAGGTTCTCTCCATTCAGACTCGGACTCAAACCAGCCTGTGACCTTCTCCTGCCACAACACATTGCCTTACCTTTATTCATATCATCAGTCAACTTCCTCCTCTCACACGCTCTACCAAACTCGGACGCCAGCTTCTGTACATCCGCTCTCCAGTCTGCCGCCAGAGCCGTGTCATCCGCAAACAGCAACTGACTCACGTAGGTGGGGATGGCACCTCGGTGTCTGAGAGCCAGGGATTGCTTGACAGACTGACCGCTTGATAGACTGACCGTCGGGTCGACGCCAACACAATAGTGCTAATTGTGTGGACGTGGCCGCCTGGCTCACCGACGCAGGTCTCCAAGGGAACTAAGGTGGGATCAAGGCAGGGCCACACGTCGTCCTTCACGTCAAAGCAACAGTTGGTCAAGTGTATCAGTTAAGCCCTGGGAGTATGATTTCATTACCACTATATGGGATGGCCGTCAGAGAGATTATGCAAGCCTTGCGTGTGGTGCCGCCGGGTCGCGACGCTATACTAGTTTCAAAGCGACGAGTAAAAGTAAATATCTAAACCAGTCACCTTTAATCTAGACCGTGGGTGCAGGAGGCAGAAGCTTGGTGTTCCATAACAGCACACCAACAGTCGCTGCTGCACAGAGCACAACGGGCCACAGGGTGAGACAGGACAGCAGACCACAGTACAGCAGGTCATGTCACCCATGACAGGGCTGGCATGACTCAGGTGCTTGGCTCAGCTTCTCACGTTTCCCTAACCTTAACATGATCGTTCGCTTTCGCCGCAACCCCTCGACAACGACGGCATGACCCGTGGGTATGATGGCCTGACCTTTGACTTCGCCTTGTGGCTCATGTTAAATGTACGACCAACCTTTCCAAGGTCCTTACCATCATACTGAAGGATCGTGCCTTCATGCTCAATGATCATAACGTCGTGCTCGAGGATCATACCGTCGTGTTGAAGGCTCGTACTGTCGTGCTCGGGGAGTGAAGTCTCTTCAAACCTCAGCCCATGACAGCAGGTGAGCCGATCACAACAGCAGCGACGTGTCAGGCCCCACACAGCAGCGGAGCCAGACGAGCACAACACAGAAGCAGAACGCGCAAAGTCACTGACTCACCGGGTCTTTAACCGCCAGGCGGGTCCCCAGGCAATGTTCTGACTCAGCGGTTCGGGTTCGCTGGCAGGAACGCCGTCCGCTATCAGTGCCCGCTGGAGGTCTCATCGTCACTGTAATCTTAAATTTCTTGAATACATACACGAGTTAAGGCGATACCAGCCATTACCGCTCAAGCACCAACCGTCCCTTACCAGCGAACACCGGTAGACATGACCTGAAGGCCACACTGCGTTGTCATCATCGTCATTTGTGTCACCCCCTCGAGCTGAACTCCCCTAGGGGGTCCTCCACCAGATCTGTGCCGCAGCGGAGGATGACAGTCAGAATACGCGACAAAACACAGGTATCACACGACAGCAAAATCACAGGGTGTAAGAGAGTAAAACTATCAAGCAAGTTTGTATTTCCCAAATGATCCAGCAATATATCAGGCCAACCACGGTATTCGTGGTTCTTACTGGTTGCTGTAGGTGCCCAGGTGAGTCGATACTGACTCTGCAGGACCTGGTGCCTGGTGTGGGTGCTTCCCTCATGAAGGGACTCGCCTGACCCAGACTTCAGTCTCACACTGACATTTACGGTCGGGTTCCATCTGCTTGATGATGTGTCATGCAATGTTAATATACCGCTGCCAGAAGAGTTCATGATCTACATGAATCAAGTAATGCTAGTAGTGGCAAAGAAAAAACTTTATATATATATATATATATATATATATATATATATATATATACAAACGAGGCATGGGATATAGATGAGAATATGCTGAGAACGGTGTATGTGTTGGAAATGAAATGTCCGAGAACAATATGTGGTGTGAAGTAGTTTGATCGAGTAAGTGATAAAAGGGTAAGAGAAATGTGTAGTAATAAAAAGGGTGGCCGAGAAAGAAGAAGAGGGTGTGTTGAAATGTTTGGACATATGGGGAGAAGGAGTAAGGAAAGGTTGACAAAGAGGATATATGTGTTAGAGGTGGATGTGAAAAGAAGCAGGAGACCAAATAGAGATGAAAGGATGGAGTGAAAAATAATTTGAGCGATTGGGGCCTGAACATGCAGGAGGGTGAAAGGCGTGCACGGGATAGAGTGAATAGGAATGATGTGGTACACAGGGGTCGACGTGCTGTGAATCAGAGTATGTGAAGCGGCCTTGGTAGACCATGGAAAGGTCTGTGAGGCCTAGTTTTGGTAAGGGTACAGTTGTTTCGTTGCATTGCATATGACAGCTACAGAATGGATGGGAACGTCTGCGGGGGCGGCACGAGCCGACAAAAGTTTTCCATCTCAGACCAACCAACGGTCCATAAGGTCCCATGCCACATCACGTGACTATTGGTTGGTCTGAGATGGAAAGCTTTTGTCGCCTTGTGGTCCAATGGATAGTTTGCTGGCCTGCCGCGCGGAAATACTAGGTTCGAATCCTACTCGTCCGTTGGTAAATCATTATCATCTATTCCATGTGATGTGTCCAGTACACTGGTGTTACCGGACTCCACCTACTTGAAGTCACACCGCGTGTGAAAAGTCACCTTTGGCAGGTCTGTATCTCGTCAAAGAACTTTTCACTACAAAGGAGTCCACATTTCCCTGCTGCTGGAAGTAACAAAGCCTTGGGTTGCACGAGCCAGGAATCTTTCTTTAAGAATTGGCCCTGAGGTATAAATTGAATAAAAGATTAACATTATAACTGATAATTATGATGATAATAATGATAATGATATCCAATATTCACGAGACCGTATCAAACACAATCAGGCAACTGCATCCAGCCGTAAATGGTTCTCTCTCTTGCTTCTCTCGTTTTCAAAACCCATAAATCTTCATTCCCTGGTCTAACGCTTTTAGACTTTTTTTTTTTAAGTGTTACAAGTTTGATTTTTTACTTTACTTAAATCGGCGAGTCGAACGTTTGCAATAAAAGATTAGGCTAATTCCTTTTGGAGAGACGGAACAGTCCTTTTGGATAATAAAACAAGCATTTTTTAAAGTAATGTAATTCTTTACAACAAAACTAATTATCAAAACCTTAGATCCTAAAAATGTTTTAAACTTTTGTAGTCGCATGAGTTAACAAGGTCAAGGCAAAGGCATCTTAAGGACAATGAGACATCCCTCGGGTATGATGACCTGGCCTGTGACCTGACCACCATAAGAGATAGGTTAAAGGCCGGTCCATCATGACCAAGGACTGTACAGCCTGCTCTCGGTTCGTAACGTCAACCTCAAGGATCGAACCGTTGTGCCCAAAATCATCTTCCGAGTGGCAGGTCAGTCAGCAGATAGGAACTTGTCTTGTGTAGAATGTGTGTGTGTGTGTGTGTGTGGCTATGGCAACCTGCTGTTACGTGTCTGAAGGCCGTTAGGAGGAGAAGCAGCTAACTGATGGAAAGCGACCGTTAACACTGTGGTAACGCCCAGCCTAGGCTGTCCCTATGGTATCCCTGCTAACCTCCCCTGCACTTAGGCATCATCGCCAGTGTTCAGTACATCCCTTGATCAGCGAACTGTGTCGGGTTCTCCCCGTAATACAAGGACTTCCGTCAGGATTAACGCTGGACGGGAGACAAAAATTAAAACGAAACGCTTTCGTGATATATACATCTTTATTTCAAAGTTAGTAATTTTATGATATTCTAAGTAATATCCAATGCTATTATATTTTGATTCGCGAGAGTGAGTTGTTACACTAAGCAGACCATTATTTTGTATACCTAACTTACTACTTTTTCTCCGTCTAAAGAGATTATGAACCTGGGTTACTGTATCTAGGACAGACAACCCTCGTGGTAACGAGCCTTTCAATGTACTGAAATTTACTCTCGTTAAATGTACAAGTATATACACTGCTTGGACTATGCTACGTATAACGATTCGAAATTAATTAATGAATAATAACTGTAAAGTATAAGCCAAAACTTTCATTTATTAAACATGCATAGTTCTGCGGGCATCCAAGCCACAGCACCACACCACCATTACCATAACAATACCCAGAGTATCATAACACCCACAACATCACAACACCTGCACCCTCACAACACCCACACCTGCACAGGAACCACTACTGCACAACACCCTCACCAACACAACGCCCACACCTGTCCTAGCGTAGTACACACAGGACAGGGAAGCGAGTGGCAGGCGTGTTGGAGGACACAGCAGTCATTACACCACAGGAGGTGAGGGTGTCACCAGCAGCAATTATGGCAGATCATTTTTTTTTCCCCACTTGACGTCGAAGGTCGGTAGTTGCTCCATCGACCACCAGGAGAACCAATTTCGGTTTCAATTTCGTTACATTATATATCAGTTCCGTTCTTTATACCAACACCTGTAACCGAACCCGCTGCTGACATTCCTCGTACCCAACAATCACCGCGGAAAACTGAACGCAAAAACCTCGCAAATCTTTTGGTAACATTAGACGTCTTGAAGCCATCCAGCGCCGACAGGAGGAGCAGCGACCCCGCCAAAACGTGTGCTAGGCTGGCTGGGGTCCTACTCTCTCTCTCTCTCTCTCTCTCTCTCTCTCTCTCTCTCCTGTAGGTTCGGATTTGGCCACACCCTCTAGACCTTTCACTGGCTGTGGGCGACACATGGTGACCCCTGCAGGCTGTACCTTACCATTATTAACGCAACAGCCTCTGGATGATGTTATTTGCCATCATATTGTAACGCTGTCTGAGTAGCCTGCCAGCCTGCCTTTCACTATGGCGAACATAATGGCTTCGGTAGAATTTATAGTAACCTGTTTAGTTTCTGTTT